>JAAWXA010000019.1:2272329-2356734 GCA_038090715.1 Florisuga fusca | reverse complement strand
GTCCCGGCCGCCGCATGGGGCCCCGCCGCTACCGCTCCTCTCGCAGCGTCGCCGGGCCCGGGGCGCAGGAGGAGGAGAAGGAGGAGGAAGAAGAGGAGGAGCTGCTGCTCTGGCAGCTTCACTCCCGCCCTCTGCTCCCTTCCTGCCGTACAAGTTTCGGCGGGCAGCGCCGCTCCGAGCCGCGCCAGGCGGTGACGCCCCTGCCCCCGCCCCCGGGCAGCAGGTGAGGGGGTGGTGGCCCACAGCTCCCCGCCTCCGGGCCCGCAAACACCGGGCTGCCCGGAGCAGGGGGGTCCTGCCGGAACGGCAAACCGAGTGGCTCCGGCAAGGACAGAGGCAAAACATCAAAGAGCGGGCGTGGAGTGGAGTTACTGATTCTCCTCCTGGCCTTCTGCAGACACCTCCGCACCCCCCGACCCCGATATGAGTCATAAAATCATAGACAGGTTCGGCTTCGAAGGGATCTTTAACACCACCCAGTTCCAACCTCCCCTGAATGGGAAGGGACATTTCCCGCTAGACCAGGTTGCTCACAGCCCCATCCAGCCTGGCCTTGAACGCTTGCAGGGAAGAGGCAGCCACAGCTTCCCTGGGTAACCTGTTCCAGTGTCTCACCACCCTCACACTAAATAATTTCTTCCTTAAATCTAGCCTTAGTTTCCCCTCTTCCATTTTAAGGCCATTACGCCTTGCTGTCTCTACTGATTACAAGCAACGAGGCAGTTGAAGGGACTTTGCTAAAAAAAAGAAGTTCCCAAACTTTGGGAAGTTCCCCAAATAATTGCCCGATTTCACTCTCCTGTAAGGAAAAGAATTATTAAAAAAGAACCAATGGCAAAATAATTGCCAGGCTTTCCTCCTTTGTTCTCCCAGTAATCTTTGAATTTAAACTTTGCAACTAGTAGCAAACCCAGCCATGCTGAGTGGTAACAACCTTGAATTCCCACAGCAGCTGTGGGTGGCTGGCCCTGGCCTCTCCTCCAAGGATCGGGCCCACAGACTATTAAGTTAGTGGAATTTATCACCCCAGGATGTAGCAAGGAGTGAGGCATGTGAAGACTCAGCAGAGATTAGATATGTATACAGATAGCAGGAATACCCAGAGCTGCAACTGGGAAACATATTTAAAAGCACAAAAGTTCTGATAAGGCTTTGGGCGTACATCAAACTCAGCAGTAATGGGGGAAATGACAGACAATGCCTGAAGGCCAGGTCATGCCGTAATTACCTACTGCAGAGTTTCTCGTGTCTTCCCTTAATTTATCTAGGGCTGATCGTTGTCACTGACAGGATACTGGGTTTAAGGTACAGCTTCCTAAGACTACAGCATCTGCCCAAAAAAGCAGCCTTGCCTTTCCTGCCTGCCTCAGCCCAGCATTCCTGCTGTCCCCTGTGCCACAGTGGTGGTCCCACAGGGGGAAGTGAGTCACATCAGCCACTTGCCAGTAAAGCAAACCCTGGGAGATGGGGCTGTGAGGATCAGGAAGGAGGGCAGGCTACACCTTTCAGCAACAGCACAGCCTTAGATTAAACAGATTTGAAGCTGTGTGTTTATTAAGCCACTGCCTAAGCCTACACATCAGTTCCTGCAGTCTCAGTACTGGGCCACAGATGTCTCTAGGATACCATTAGCTGATGTCTCCTTTCTCTCTTCCCCATCCCCACCTCACTGATCTTTCTCACACTCCTCACCCTGCCCAGGTGGAGATGTTTCTGCCACCTTGGTGCTTTTCCCACACCGGTAAGCTGTACATGCTAGTGAAGCCACCTCAACACCAGAAAAAAAAACCAAAACCAAAAAAACCCAACAGTCTGAGAACTAAACCCAGTTAATCAGTTCAGGGGGTGTTAAATCCCAACTTTCCCATTAACTCTGACTCTACCAGATCGTCATATGGAATTCGACATCTGGCAGATCAGAGGGTCTCATAGTTTTAAAAATAAAAAATGAAGTCGAATGCATAGATGCGAATTCACATAGGTGCGAATGTGTTAGATGTTGAGCCTACTTGTTGGCACTGTAAAGCCCCATGGTATTCAAGATAGCTTTAAGTTGAATGACAAGTTACCTGAATGTGACTAAAACTTATTAAAATACTTATTTTAGACAAATGAGCTTTGTGTTACCTGCTTCACCAAGACCAACCTCGTGCCAAAAGGAAGTCCCACAGGAAAAGTGATGGGCTTGCCTCTGAGCCTGTCCAAGACCCAGTAGCCCCAGACTACAAAGCTTTTGGATAAAACATCCCTGGCCATGTTCACAATTACAGTGAAGGATTTTAAGTGACTCGGGTGTGCTGCAAAATGGGTTTTGTGTTTTCAGACCACAAAGGTGTTTTACATGTTATCCACTGGCACGCTTGATGGACTCCCCAGCAACAAAGGGCACTGTGTGCATAACATGTTTGCTTGGACACAGCCTCAAACCTCAGAGTGCATGGGTGGACCATCAGGCTGGCAAAGAGGATCACTGAGACAATAAGCTGCTGCGAGGGAGCTCGAGTCCATCTGTGCAAGATCAACTGCAAGTCCTGGGCCGAAGTTATATATTCTCTGGTAAAAAGGCACAGTATTCACCTTGTCTGTCAAGCACCATTTATACTGATAACACCAACAGATTTACAGTATAGTTTTCTCCAATTACAACAGAAAGAGATGGAGAATATACGTCTAAGTCCTTTGTGATTTATTTTCCAGTATGAATTCACTTCTCAACTATAACTTTGTTTTTAAGCCTACTAATTTCGGCAGTGTCTTCTTAATACTTATCAGACCGAATCCAACAATTCACAGGAATGTAAAAACAGATGCAATGCCCTACGGTTCTTACTTGCTTGGTGCCTGGCAAATAACAAACCCAAATCTTCTCAAGTGTTTTGCTACAATGATACTTAAAAATTAATTGGTACCCCTGTGGATTTCACTGTTCCCAAGATCCTCTGTTTTGATATTTTTATGGTCTCTGTCCCTAGGCAAGTAATCTCCCACCTTCTCAAATGGATTTCTTGATCTTACCTAGGTAGGATTCATCCAAGGCTCTTTGTTAGGTGCTGCACTGAAACCTCTACACTAGCAGCCTTGCATTACTTTTGTTTCACTCTGACAGGCCTCTTCAACAGTCAATAACAATAAAAAAAACCCACTTCATAATGAAAATAAAGAAAGCCATGTCTCAAGATGAAGTTAATAATAAGCTTTCTGAAAGCCTACTTGTTCTTAAGTAGAATTATTGAAGCATTAGGTAAAAGTAATGAAGTTAAAAGCCAAGGAATGTGGAGCAGGAGAAAGACTTAATACACAGGCAAGCACTATGAGGCTTTCAATAAGTCCTTCCAAAAAATAATTTAACGCAGCGAGAAATTAATCTGGCAATCAGTTTTCATAGGATCACACTGGTGAATGGAAAGAAGAGGAATGTGCTTTTAAAAAAAAATGAATAATTAGGTTTGAGTAGTAAGTAGTGATACAAATGCACCTGTGAAGAGAAAAAGAAACTTTTTTTTTGTTTTTATTACAACTTGATGATGCAGATAGAATTTCAGAAAATTTTTAAACTACAGCCCATTCGAGCCAGTTAAAAGTGGTGAATGAAGTAACACAACCAAAAATAGTAATGGAGACCTCATGTTCCAAAGTAAGAGTCTCATGAATAAAATATTTTAAAACAAGCAATTACAGGCAAAGATAATCTGTGTGATAAACAATTACTTGTTCTGTAAGTATTTATGTGTTATATTCAAAGATGAAATTCAGCTTTAAATCACTTTGTGGTTTTGGAAAGACAGTTCAAAGAAACAAAACATCAGGCAGAGCTTCCAGAAGTGTAAAAAATTAAAGCTTTCTAAATGTCAAAGCAGGTGTGGATAATTTCATTAATCTGATGAGGATTAGGACTTTCAGATACCATAACTGAAATAACCTTAGAACCTTAGAACCAGACATCAGATTCCATAAAGATGGACTGCTTCACAAGTTCTACAGCTCCATTTATTTGTATTACACTTAATCAAAGTGATCACAATGCCTTAGGAAAGCAGGGATGAACAGGATTACAAGGGGTAGTTCAGTAAACCAATCCTCTGCTCTGAAGAAGAACCAAGGTCTCTACACAATTTTTAAAAGACCTTTGGCTAACCCATTCTTGGAACACGGTATGGTAGTGCAGCATCTCCCCTATGGGTCATCCCTTCAGTGTTTAAGCTGTCTACTCAGTTAGAAAGTTTTTCTTAACATTCCATTTAAATCTTTAACCTTCCCCATTTGCTTCCAAGCAAAAGCAAGGGAGAACAGTCCATCACTGCTTTTTATAGCAACTTTTTGGCTATTTGAGGACTCTTCTTTGTTCCCTCCATGCTTCTCTTTCCCAGACTAAACAAAGGCACAACTGATAAAACGTCCTATAGAGTTTACATTAACCCCATCAGCAACTGCATGATGTTTACATGTTTCTAAAACATCCCTTCAGCCCCTGACATAGAAACTGGCAGAACTCATAAAAAAGGGAAAACTAATAAAGATTCACTAGGCTGGTAATGCTGCTTTGACCCCCAGGACAAAGATGCTCAGGTCTACACACAAGCCTTGGTGATTTATCCAGATTTTTGCTAGACTACATTGAAAGACAGTGTGTTAAAGGAGCAAGAACATTAAAAGCAAGAAAGGGCATGGGATTGGAGAACGCTGCAGCATTTAACACTACATTTCTATTAAAATAAAACCACTAATGTGGAGATCTCAAAAGAAGAGTATACAGATTCCTTGTTTCCTCCTCCCCCCAACTTAAGGTGCCCCTGCATCTTCCCTATGTTCCTCCAAGCAGGACCTGTGGTTCCCCACAGCTGTGGTCAATAGGATCTGGTGGGCTGGGAGCTGGAAAACTAATGATTTGCTGGAAGAGTTTCATTAATGACCCAAGCAATATTTATACTTGTAATTACTATGAATTTGCAAGGTGACCCCAGCACCTGGCTGTTTCAGGAACAATTCTGGTCACTTTTGTACTCCTATGTGTCTGTCTCTCATTTTCTGCCTTCCCATGTTTTTGCAAGCCCTGGCTATGATCCTTTAAAGGCTTGGCCATAGACATAGCTTTATCAATTACTAGTCCCTACAGGACATACTAAATCTTAAGATATGCTTAGAACAGAAATCCAAATGGATCCTTACCTAACAGAATGTTGGATTTGGATTTTATGTAACATGCTTATAGAGAAATATTGCATTATGTTAATTAGGCAAATTATGGTTGTATAGCAGAGACTACCCAAAAAAAAGCTGCAGAGGAAGAAAAGACAGTTTGTAACACTGTCCCTTTAAAATCAGAAAAAGTAATTCAGAAATCATTTGCGTTTAATTTTTTCGACATTCCAGCTGAAAACAGTGGTAATTTCAAGTGATCAAAGCAAAGCAATAAAGTTGAAATACAATCAACACAGACCATCCACTCAGACCTGTAGTTTCTTTACACCAGTAAACTTTCTGTGTATTCATTTCTGCCATTTGTCTTGAATTAGAAGCTCAGGTCTGCTTAATACCACTGGCAGCAATGACAATTATCCTTTGATTCATACACAGAAACTCCTTAATTCAAACAAGGTCACTCCAGGCACACATGAGTGCAGTCTGAAAACACAGAGGAGCCAGCTAAGCAGCCTGTCTCCGTCTCCTGGGGAAGAAATGCCATGGGGACATGTACTTGCTACAGGAGATGCATCCTTAGCATTATTAGGAATTCTCTTCTACCTCCTGAAATTCAAAATTCTGCCCAACTCTTAAGTCCCTTTAGTGCATCTCTTTCATCCATAATCTTCAAAATGAAAGACATACCTGGAAACTGAAATAACCCATATAATCTCTTCCTTACTCATGTGTTCACACAATTGTAGTCATGCACTAAATCCACAGTCTTCATCTACTATACTTAGACTGGTCAGAGAAAACAGAACTGAGAGCAAGTTCACCTCCCTCATACCATCTCAGTTCTGAGAGGCATCAGAGGTGTAGCTCTAATTATTTTGAAGAGAGACGAAAAGGGGATGGGAAGAGATTGTGCTCCTTTTTTTATGATGTTGTAAGCGTGGCCACCTACTCACACGTGCAGTCTGACTGAAACCAATAGAGCTACTCATAAACTTCAGCATCCATATAAACTGGGACTTTCTGGGACTTTATCTTGGCTCCAGCCTAAATCTATAGGGATACAACTCTATGCTTCCTATATTACCATCATCCCTGAGATAGAGTTTGACATTTTCCAGAATATTCAAGTAATATCCCTTTTTATCTAGAAAAAATGTGTCATCAATCCATCTGAGCAAGATGACTCAAAACTGGTCAGTGTGAGGCTACAAGTACAGCCCTGTACACAAGGGAGTGTTTTTGGAGTTTGTAGTCACTGAGATGTAATCTATCCTTGTTAGGCCATGTGAGCACCAACCTTCCCTCATCCTGCCCAAGCCCACCTGGGCTTCCCACTGCATCTGAAAAGATTTGGATAAAACTCATAAAGCAATCCTCTATCTGTGTGCATTTTTCTTTGGGGTATTTGCATCCCAGTTAAGCAGAAGTGCTCTCCAAAGCTGACACATTTGTTAGCAGTTGACTATAAATTACATTATTAAACAGATACTTTCTTGTCACAGATAAGAAAAAGTAGATTTTACAAGACAAGTGATGAACAAATATGTCATGTCTGTCATAGATTTAATCAGAAGGTTTCAAAGAGCTGTGCAAATGTACTGCACTGAGTGTTGCCCTGCTCCTTGCTCTCATTTCAAAGGCTAGATTTCCGTGGCACAGACAGATCTGTGGATGTGCCAGCAGAAGTAAGAGTTCAAAGCTGAATGCTATGTTACATCTGGCAATCTGTTCCCTGCAGCAATTGCTTTCTTACTTTATGCTGCAGCCAGCCCTAACATAGTCAGATCACAAGTCTGTCAGCACCCAGATGTAGACCCAAAGACCCAACTCACTAAAAACGTGAAGAATTCATCCTTTTTTTTGCACAGTTCCATTGATGTGAATAGTCAGACATTAAGTATAAGCTAAGGTTGGCATAAGGGAAGCTTAGAGGCCTGGGAGGTATTGTCATCTAATTCTCTGTAAGCACCCTCATCTTTCCAGGGTAAGAAGTAGACCTGCTATACATGAACATGTAATCTTAAGGAAATATTCTATAATAAAGTGCACAGAAAACAGACATTCTCCTACTTTTAATCCTCTTCCTAATTGCTAACAGTATGTAAAAATACTCAGGGCAGTAAAATTAACTAGGACCTTCTGTTTTAAGTATAGAAACCACAACTGTGGAAGCTCAGCATGCTTGTGGGTACAACAAAAATGTGAGCCCTAATGCACTGTAGCTGCAATCTGATTCCCAGCATCTGTCCTCAAACCAGTGAATTGGTGGGGGAAGGGACCTTCTGGTCAGGGAATTATGTCCACATTGTCATCTCCTAGACAAAGAACATTGTCCTGTCATACCATGTACAAGATGATATTTTGCTCTGTTTAATAAGTCTGATTTTGATAGGTAGTAGAAACTCCCCAGAAACTGTGTCTGCAAGTTTAGGAGTTTCTAGTAAATCATCCTGACAACAGTCCATGGAGACAAGCATCCCAGAGAGACAGCACTATCTGACAGGACAACAGATCAGACAACTTGTTGCTGAAATGCTTGTCTAATCCATCCAGTCCACCCTTAGCTGGAAAAATCTGAAAAAAGTTACCCTTGAAGTGCAATGCCCTGTGCCTGCCAAGCTGAGATCCTGAGGGCAGCAGCAGGGGAGCCCTGCTTGTGTGTTCCTGCCTGGCCCCTTGCTCCCCAGCCTCCAAGCCCAGCAGGCAATGAAGGAGCTGCCAGCTGCCAATGCAAGGTGATTATTCCCCCCCCTGACACCTTGTGGTTTTGCAGTGCTGCAAAAGATTCATATTTTTCACATTTTCAGCAAGATGTGACCACCTTTGAAAATTTTGCCCTGAATCAGGATTTCTTTTAGCTAACTTACTGGCTCAAGACCTCCTTGATTCTCAGCTTTACTGTCATGTTCTTCCTTCCCCACTGCCAGAACATTAGTGCAAAGGTGAAAAAAGAAAAGCAGAACAATCTAAAGAAAAGACAGGAGTGCAGGGACTGAAAAAAAAAAACAAAACAGAAGTGAAAATCAGCCAAATTGGCCAACATAAAAACCAAACAAAAAAGATAATATTTTGAAATAAGAGTCGGATTTTTCTTTCCATGATTCCTGAAAACCCCAGAACAAACAACCAGACAGATTTTTGGGTGGAAAATGAGCAGTTATCTAGGAAAGCTGAGATGTATGTTTCTGATTTTGAAGTAAGATTTAGAGAAAAATATACTGAAAAATTTAAAAGGATGGTTATGAGAAAAGTACACTACGTGGAAGGGCAGCCAAGGAAAGCATAAGTATCAGGCCTGAGAAGATGCTGAAGAACTAGAAAAGGGCAAAGGGAAAAAGGAAAGTATGGTGCTTCTTTTTTTTCTTTCAGAACTCTGATGTGCACAGCATCCTGAATCCTCAGTTTAGCAGATTTAAAATCTGCCTCCTGGCTTCACATATGGAGGGAAGAGGAAGGGAGGGAGTGGATGCCTTACATCAGGGAGAAGTCCAGCAGAGCTGCAGACAGCACAGGGCTGTACCCCTGTCAGAGGTTTCCTGCTTCTGTGTGGCTCTTGCTCTCCTCTACCTAGATTTTATCACTCTGATGGAGTGACAGTACTTTGGGGGAGGCAGGGGAAAGATGATCAGAGGGAAAATTAGCAACATTTGCACTTAGATGCAGCAGGAGAACCATCCCACCCTGAGGGAAAAGCTATTTATGCTTCTGCCTGCTGCCAGGTCTGTCCCAGCCATGGGTGAAGAGGTCAGAGCCTGAGCCCTGGGCTGATGCAGGGCAAGTTGACGTGACTTATTCTTATTTGATCCATTAAGAAAAAAACACTGTGTTATAAAAAGAAAAACACAAACAGGATACATTTATGTCTCAAAGACCTGTACTTGTAAGCTGGGAAATGCTTCCTTCATGACTGACTGCCCTGAGTGTAACATGTACCCCTCAGCCCTGCAGTGCAGGGCATGACCACGACCCTCCTTACTTCTCTAGCCTCCAGCACAGGTCAAACAAAGGCCAGTTTTGAGATCACAAAGGAAACTAAATCTGGCATTTCACATACTTTTCCCTATTTGCTAGAGATAGTCTTTTATATTTAACATGCATAATCTGACCTACAATTTATAGGACTTTGCAGCTTAGTCCCAGCATCTTGTGCTGTGATACTCTTACTTTACATGTTAGTTCATCTGTGGGCCCTCTTTTATAGCAAATCAGTGCATTTCCTTCAAAACAAACCCAAGTGGTGCTCTTAGGGGTATTCAACACCAGAAATCACACCATCTAAGCATCATGGACCCCATAGCCTTCCTCTGTTCCTCTCAATCCTCTTATGCTCTCCCACCCAGAGTTGCCCCCTCAGCCTCCCTTCACATTTCCCAGGCAATTTAAACCAATAAAACAGGCACACTGTATCTTGGGTCCACAGGCATGGGGGTGTAGGACACAGCCTGCTCTAGGAGTGGGCAGCTCTGAGAAAGGAGGACCTGAGCCACCCTGCACTCCCTGGCCTGAGGCAGAAGCCAGGGATCACTCCTGTGAGGGGGGCCTTTGGCTCCAGAGAAAAACAGTCATGGCTGCCTCAGAAGCTCAGTTGCATCTATTCATAATTTTTCAGTCTTGAATTGAGAAGCAAAATATTTAATTAATTTATCGTCATTGCCTGTGTTTATATTGTTTATAATGTTGTTTGTTTTCTCTATCCAGTATAAGCCACTGTTCTTGTAAATAAAATTATTCTCTTATTTTACTAAGCTTCAGTGATTACTCCCCACTGTGATTTGAAAAGGGATGATCTGAAATTCTCATGTTGGACAGAAGAACATGTAAAGAGAGGTTTTACACTGCAGAGACTTCGGTATGAAATTTTGCCAAGCAAATTATAAAGAGATCCTACAGAAGCAATGTCTCTGGTATTTTCCCACTGCATCAATGTCCAAACTCTGATGCAGTGGCCATAGATTGATTTTTTATGGCTTTAAAGCAGTGCAACTCTGAGCCTCTGGAAACCAAACTGGTTGAAAAATAAGCAAGATTTTTATATAATCACTATAATTGTTATCCACTCCTTTTTCCTCAGACACAGCCATGGACTTATTGCATAGAAGCACCATTTTCATGACACAGTTAGAGAAGGCAGGTGGGTTTAAGTTAGACACAGGGCTGCTATGCTGGAATGGTCCCCATTTCAGCACTGTCCCTCCAGCATGACCTGCACTACAGAACTGGTTAAAACCACAGAAAATGGTGTGTCTGACAAAGAAGCTGGAGAAAACGCAGCAGAGGAGGTGAAGCAGATGTTTTGGGAGCTGTAACTCCAGCATTCAGTACCAAGCATATGCTATATTTTCTACTTGAAAGCTGATTGCCACTTCAAATGCAAATGGTTTTGCATGTGCCACACCATAAAATTACACAGACACAGAGGTCCATGCTAACTGGCTGTTTACCTCTGGGTTCTACCACAGCACATAAGTTATAATCGGAGGAAGGAAACTCCTAGGAGATCTGAAGGCTTTAATTGTTTCAGCGTGCAGATGGTTTGCATTACAGCAAATCGACACAGCTCAAGGTCAACCCGTGGTTCAGCAATAGCTGCTTTGGCAAGTGAATTTAGTTTGTTTACACCTCTTCTGGGGAAGGTTTAGTGGCTGTGTTACTTATTTGATAGGTATTTCTAGGCTTAAGAAACACCGCAACAGGTGAAACTGGAGGAGCGTAGGTTGCCACAGCCATTTCCTTCATGTCTGGTGCTAAGCAATTTTTAGAGCAGCTAAATATAGCTGTTTTCCTACAACATTTGAACACTTTGTTTCAACATGTTCTCCTTTCTGTCACTGACACAAAACCACTGTATTACAGACCCGTGAAGGCGTCTCCTGCAACTGATTTTCTTCCCTGCAACTCAGATTTTCTTTCCTGTGCTGAGATTTGCCACACGAATGCTGCACCCAGAGGCTGAGGTCTGACACATGTAAGCAGTTATTCTTGCCTTTATCTACCAGCCTGAGCTGCCCCTCTCCCAGAGGTTCCTGCTCCCACTGACCAGGCGGCTCAGCTGTCCATAAAGCAGCTGCTGAACTGCCTCAATTTAGTGCTTAGATGGTTAGGATAAACTGGAACCAATTTTGATTGTTTTTCTTTCGTTTTAATAGCACCAGGCTGAAATATGTCACTCTACAGCAGCTGCTTCGTCAGCTGAGCCATCCCTCTGGGCAAAATGGAACTCCCCCAAGAGGAAAGCAAGCTGGGCACCAGGGCAGGGGGGGCACTACTGTAATGATACCGAGGTAAGATGTCACTGGGGAGAGGCTGAAAACCTCCCTGTAGGAGAGGAACACGAAGTACTCTGGGGCACAAAGCACCAGCCTGTGTGAACCACAAGAACTTTCTACTGCTATATACCCACTGGATCCCAGATGTGTCCAGGTAGCTGGCATTGCAATGGCAATCCCACCAACACAAACTGTTAACAAACTGCATTCAGCAAAAATTGCATGGGTTTTTTTGTTTTAAAAGGCATGATGTTTTTTCCTCAGATTTTGTCTTCAAATTCTGCTGACCAGTGCTTATTCCCATCAGCTGTACATTGCCTCCATCATTTACCCTCTACCTCTTGTCCCACAGGGGCAGTACCAGACCCTTTCCACATAACCGTGGGGCAGCATGGTGCCTTCCTGCCTGCACTTTGTGCCTGGAGTGCCAGACCTGGAGAGAAACCATAGCAATTGCCAAAGAGAGGTTATGGTCATGTAACTCAAGGGATGTAGAGGTGTGTCCATATGTCCATACGTGCAGGTGATTTAATGCTCTGGGTGCTGCTCCCCTCCCCTGACATGCGACCACATTAGCAGAGTCACATGATAACTGAATGATGTGTTGTACCTCCAGGTCAGAAAGTAATCACTCAGTTTGCAGCCTACTTGTAGACTTCAAAATATGTCAGAAACACAGCTGAATGTGATGAGGAAGTACAAGAATAAAGAGCTCAGGCTCTTTGCAGTATGCATTAGGACAGCTACTTTCCTTTTGTTTGGGTCTGAAAGTCTTTCTAAAAACTATTTATTTCAAAGATCTGGCTTTAAATTAACTGAGGAAAACTCTGCAAACCCTTTAAAAAGAGGCTAGTGACAGAGCTGTGAGGATTTGAAACACAACGCACCAGTGCTGTGAGCTGTACCTAAGAATTTCCCATCCACATTCTGGAAGCAATCTCCTGCCATGACCCTAGATGCTGCGCTCAGAAGTCCTTGATATAACCTGAACATCTGCTTCAGCATCTGCTCTTTCAGGGGGATCTCCTTCTCTGTGCTTTGCTGCTTTCAGAGGCCAGCCTGCTATTGCTGAGGCTGCCTGGCAGCGTTCACCATGGCTCTGTGGTCGGGCAGATACCCTTACAAGGAAACGCAACGATTCGCCCCCCTCCCTGGTGAGAGTCCAGCAGGCACATCCACCCCTGTAAATCTGTAATCCAGCTTTACTGAGGCCATTTAAAATAACTTTTGAGATGCAAAAGGCAGCCTGAGCTTTAGCTCTAGTTCTTCACATAGATGATAAGCTGAGGTGCATTCACGGGGCAGTGTGTAAAGTTTGTCAAGCTCCTCACTTGGACAAGAGGCTGCAGGCATCTGGGCCAGAAGGCGTGCAGCTGCCAAAATGAAACAGGCAGCTGGGAGCAGAGAAAACTGTCTCCATCAGCCCTGCCAACAGGTTCTGCAGGTCAGCTATTGAAATTATTTGCACATCAGCATATTTCAAATTCTGATTGCAGCCTTTTGCAGAAGACCGCAGCAAGAGCATTTGTAAAGAAGGGGCTATTCTCAGAGGAAAGCAGTTTCCTAAAGAATCCACTTCCTTACTCAGACACCAGAAAGGTGGAAGGTTTTCCTAAAACTGGCACTTAGGGCATACCTGTGACATGGAGATAATTACTGGAAATAACTGGTGAAGCTGCCAAGTCCAACTACGGCAGAACTGCCAGAAATTTTTTTCTTCTTAATTGCAGCCAGTAACCCCAGGTGACTTAAAAGAAATAAAAGCATGGGAATGAGTGTGGAAGGACCAGGAAAGCCTACTCTGGTGCACAGTGCTTTAGCACAGTCTAGAGGATTTGTCTATGAAATGCTGCCAACTGCTGGACCATGGCCAACTCATCTGAAAATTTGGGTAGGCTGGCGGTCAGTGGGGTGGAGGCACACATCCTTCCCTCTCATCAGAGAGGGATCTTGTGTCTGCTAACCTCTCTTTTCAGCTCAGGAAGTGGGGCACTTCTTGTCCCCAGCTTTGGGACATGCTGTGCTGACTCCCCAGCAGGCAATCTCAGTCCAAAGAAGGTTCAAAACTGAAAGTTGAGGACACTTCAAAGAAAAGAGAAGATGGTAAATAGATGTTTACAAACTGTTAGTGAAACCAGACCTGTTGTGGCAAAATTCTGCTCTCCTTGACTCCACTGGACCCTACATCTCACTTTTTGCTTTCTAACCTAATGCAATGATTCTCAAACTCCAACCTGCCCTGGGAGGTTCAGATTGTATGATGGGAGACAGAGGGAGACAAGAATACAAAGTCCAGATGGCTTATGCCAGCTCCTCTTGTCCCATTTCTGTTTCTCCCTTCCTTTTTCTCTACCAGTGAAGGTCTCTCTGCTCTCCACCCCCACCATGGGGGCTGTGAACATGGGACAGAATACTCCTGGACAGAAGGACCTGGCAGCAAGGGGGTGAAGCCCAGCAGCTTAGGGGGTGCAGGTTGATGCAGGGGAAACTGTGGGACCTGAACAGTCTGGTACAGCTGGGGAGGTTCCTGCTGAGAGATAGGCCACAGGATCTCACAAAGATGGTCAGCAAAAGGAGAGGACCCCTGATCTTCCCCCAAAGACTGATGTTAGGGACACTTTTCAGACTGACAGCAGCTGCCTGATACTGACTGGAAATATGGATTTATGTATTTCCAAAACACTTATTTCTTGTATTTGTTCATTCCAACAGTTTGTTTCTGTTTCTAGATCTGCTAATTGTGGGGAAAAGAATATCAAGAACTCATCAAAATCACAGTTCACAAATGCTGTTGTCAGAGATTTTATTTCTCACACCGAGTTCTCTCTGAGTTTACCCTGTCTGTAATCCTCAATTATATGAATTCACCCTTGCTTTCTTTTCCCAGATAACAGATGCTGAACAAATTCAGGAAAAGTCATCGAAGTTATGGATAAAGCATAAAGAAGAGACAAGTTCTCAGAATGTAACCCTGTGCCAAAGTGCATTTGTTGCTCTGTAATATTTTGCAAGAGTTCATCCTCAGTACAACTATAAGCAGCAGATAGGCAAGGAGCATTATTCACAATGTCACCATTTCCAAAAACAACTCCTACTTCTGACTCCCCAGACTGAAACATATTTGAGGTAAAATGAAATAGCAGGTTTGCATACCGTAGGCTCCTCCCTTCCCCTAAAAGAAGGAAAAAAAGAAAGCTGTAGGCAAAAGACTAAAAATTAAATCAGCACATCTGAAAACCAAGGCCAAATTGACTTGCTGAAGGCCATATCTAATCAGTCATTAGTAGAGCAAGGACTGCAGATCCAGCTTCCTCAGTTCCAGTTTCACGCTCTAATTCCTACCTCTAACAAATTGCTTTATAATAATCATAAGACCTTACTGATTAGTCATATATGCAGATAAGGAAATATCCTTTCAAGGTTACTGTAAAGGAAAATATCAGCCAGAATAGCAAAAGGAAGGCTGAGGGGAAAGGATGGTGCAAATGGAAAACTGAGTGGAGAGTGAACTGAGTGATGTTCCTCTGAACACAAGCACTGTGAAACATGACAGTAGTTCAGCCCTGCTGTACACTGGTGTCCCTTCCCCAGAGAATAAAGTTGCAGAGTTGTCTGATAAAGCTGTTACAACAGAAACACTTAGTGAAACCAAGACAACAGGATTTTATCCTGCAGTCAGCTAGGGGAGATCAGCCACAGGCAGGATGCACGGTGCTGACCTCATCCTGCTGCCCCATAGTAACTATCACCATGGCTTTGTTCTCGCTTAGGACTGTAAAGCAAAATAATCAAAGATGGTATTTATCTTGCTGTAAACAAACACTCTGTCAGAGAAGACAAAGCCTTGAAAGGGGACTGACCGTGGCTACATACACTCTTGGAGAAGCATGGGATATGATTTAGGCAAAGCAAATAATTGTATCCAGTTATCCAGCTGTCAGTGGCACATTCATAGGCAAAATACCTGAAATGGATATCTGTAGCTTTCCACAGGACTAATTTCTATGTATATGATGGAAAAGGTCTTGGGGTCCCATGGTGAAAGTTTTCTTCTTGAAGGTGAAGGGAAGATGAATTTATTCCATTTTCACTAGGAAGTACCCAGAAAGGGCAGGTACTCAAAGACCTCCTGGGTATATCCTCTCAGGGCACTGTCCAGAATCCAAGAAGCATGGCTCCAGGATCAGCTGGGCCAGAAGTTGATCCAAAACTCATACTTTGGAGAGGCCCCTTGGTTAAGAAGTAGGTCACAGAAAAAGAGAAGTGGCTGGAGGATTCAGGATGCTGTATATATTTCATACAGAAAGCAAGACAACACTCCACCTTGCAGCCTTCTCACTCCATGACCAGGATCCTGACTTTGCAGGGGGTGCAAATCTGAATTGAGGTGGAAAGTGAAGTGGGAGTGGCTGCATCCCCCAGTGTGTACACACACACAGTGGAAACAGATATGCTTAAGAAAAGAGGTTTCAATAAAAAACTGATTCACTTGCTAAGTATGTAAAACCTCTCAAATGCATTTTCTTCCTTTTTTCTTCCATGTAGTACGTGAATTTCTTTTCTTGGCAAGCCAAGACAGACACAGATACAAAATAAACAAGAGTCATGAGAAATCTAAAGGTCACAGGTGAAAGGGGATCAAGATGCAAAACTACCTCTGGGAAAAAGATCTCATCTGGAATATTACAAACATTACTAATGTAAGGTGTATATATTTAATGATGTGACAAAGGGACTTACCTCATTTTTGAAAAGTTTTTTATATCACTTGTGAAATAAACATTCATGGAAATAAAAAAAAAAACCTCAAGCTGATCACCAGGATATTCTTTGTAGAACAAAGAAGATCTAAAATGCTTGTAGGAGTCTACATTTTGTAACTCTGCCTCTGCATTCAGAAGAAAGAACACAACAGCCTTTTGTAACCAGGCAGCTTCTTTTGCTTGGCAGTAAAGGATCAGAAGGTGACAGGAACCAGAGGTGCAAGGTCTCTGCTGCAGGAATGGAGGCTTGGAATAGCTTAAATAAAAAGGGAGGAGGAAAAATGACAATGTGACTTTTGCTCAAGATCTCCCAAAAGTGCTACAAGTGTGTTTTGATCCTGGAAAGCCAGCTACTTCTTTACTCTTTGCATAGGAATAAGAGGACTACTCCCCGAAAGTATGACTAGTATGAGTTCATTGCCCATTGCTTTTCAATGACAGATGACTGGTGACAGCTTCCTCCTTCCCAGTGAGTGTTTTAAAGCATTAACACTTCATCCATCATGGAATTTTTACACACTTATGCACACTATTTGCAGAGTAAATGGGGGATATTTAAGCTCTTATCCAGACTTGCCATGGAGCAGACTGACAGGACACAATAGATACAAGCCTGGAGCTTCACTGCAGAACAAGATCCCTGGGAGAGGGGGAACCACCAGGCATCACACAGGGATCTGAGGAGAAACCAGGTTCATGCAAACAGGCAGGACCCTCTGCATCGAGGAAGGGTTCAGTGGGCAGTTTCCAGGCAGTGTGTCCAGCTAGAGGAAGCCATGAATCAGTAAGGAAAAACACTACCTCCTGTCGTTTTGTTCCTACTCTCTGGGAAACAAAGCTTTACATTCCTGTAAGATAAACAGGACTGCATCAGAACCACACAGGGCTCTGTTCTCTACCTGTTTTCCTGACAGCTCTCTGTGAGGCGGCTGGTTGGCAAGCTATTTGGATCAAAGACTGGGAACAAATATTTTCATATCTTCACCCAGCAATGTTATCATTAAAAATAATCAAAAACCACTCCCCACCTTCCTTCCCCACCAGGGAAGGTTTTGCATCATGCCCTTCCTGCAGTGAGTCAAAAAGCAGCAGCAATCTCTTCTCTGTACATTTCCAACAGCTGCTAATACCATAAGTCAATAAAAGAAGGCTGAAGTCCAAGAATATATTAAATATATTTTAGGTAATGTGGATGAGAAAATGGGATACAAGTTTCACAACAGTTCTGACCTTCTCTTCTAATCAGGTCTCACTGCTGTCTTGTTATTTGCTTAGGGCAGGTATACGTAGGGTGAATTAAGCAGTCTGCAGTCATGTCACTATCCCTGCTACCTTCCTGAATGTTCAAATGCAAAACTAAGTCAGCCTTGTGAATAAGCACACTAGTAAGTGACATCAAATATTCCTTTGAACCCTCATCCTGCTTGGAAATCAGTCGCCCCTGTGGTTTGAGATTAGGACACATGTGATGCAGCTGCTGGCAATTCCATTCAGGTTGAGGTGTTTTATGGATATAAATCAAATAATCAGGCAGCCTGTGGAAGGGAGTGAAAGCCACTATCACCCTGTTTGCCAACCTAGATCTAACAGAAAAGTGAAATTTAGTTGCCAATCTGTCATCTATGGCACATGGACTTTCCAGAAAAGTGAGTTTTTGGATTGCATCAGGACAGACTCCCATGGCCCAACGTTCACCCCCCACTTACCAGTTTCCCAGCCAATGCTCATTTTCTTTGCATGTTTTGAAGGTTGAGTAAGGCACTTAAGATGCTATCAAGGCCAGTGATTTATCACCCAGCAACTGGGCAACTTCCAGGTACAATCATAATCCACATCATGTAAGAGCAAAATACCCCTCTTCAAGCATGCAGGGCTTGGTGCAGGCGGCCAACATCCATTTGCCTACACACGCCCCATCAGAACCAGTTGTCCTAGTGACCCTTGTCCTGCTTTGCATGTTGAAAGATCTACCCTAAAGATTAAGATAAGATAGACCCCAGGCTCTGATCTCTTCACTGCCAACTATCACAAACCCAGCCCTCAGGATCTTGGCTTGTTGCCAGCCCCACCTCTGCTTGCTCTGGGCCACCCTACACATCAGTGTGCAGCTCTATCCTGGTATATAACATACACAGCACTTAAAACTAATGGTTTAGAGGGCTGGTTCTCTTTGAACATTTCCTCCAGAAAGTTTAGGTGATGATATTTGAATATCAGAGAACCACCTGGGCCACACGGGGCATGCAAAACTATCTCACTTGTATTAAATTTGAAATGTGATCATCTGTGCTCTGCTAAGGTCCTGGGATGATATTAGTAACTTTGAACTATGGAGACAATTGCCACAATAAAAAAATGCTGTTGGTATTTTACATCCTACACAGCAGGATCTGGAAAGGATTGTGGAAAAATGCAAGTGGTAAGAATAGTCTGTATTAGAAATAAATAGTGGAAGAAGAAAATTGATCTTGTAATGACAGCTGACAAAATGGCAGGGTGAAGCTGGCCACATGGCTAGTGAAACACAGTTTTCTAGGGACACTATAAAAATCTCTTGAATATGAAAACAAGAAACTGTGCAAAATTCAAAAGTGCATTTCAAATGTTTGCTCCAACTAATAGGAGGATTTTCCTGTAATTTGAAACCTTGTCTGTTTCTTCTACACAGCTAGAAAATCAGAGCATTTAACTGGAGCTGATCTGGTTGCTAAACAACAAATAACTGATCTTCTCTGAGTTTCAGCTGTGCCTTCTTTAAACATCTAGCTTGCTACCAAAGCTAGATGTTTGGTACCAAACCACACCAAAACCAAAACCGACCAAACAAACAAAAAAACAAAACAACAAACAACTACCAAACCAAACCAAAAAAACCCTTGAAGATATACTTACTTATCAAAATGTGTGATTTTAAAATAAATCCCATAGTGGTGCAACAACATGACTGACTGTCTATATGGCAATCCTACCAGGGGCCACCAAGCTGAAATTTGCTCTATTAATTTTATGAATTCCAGTATTATGTTATTTGGTGGAATGATGTGCCTCACCAAGTGCCTGATCAAGTCTTTACTGAGTGGGCTTTAAGATCTGCATTTCATTTTAGAAAACTGTCTTTGCTTAAGTGTGTTGTTTGGATTTGTCCTATTTGTAGTATTCAACTCCTGTCTCAAGTCACTGTTGGCTCAAACGTTTACTCAGTCTGCTCTAGCAAACCCAAGAGACTATTTTGTGGTGCCTACTCCAGAGAACACTAAAGAAGTCCAAATATCTACACAGAACCATAGAATAGTTTGGGTTGGAAGGGACCTTTAAAGGCCATCTAGTTGCAACTCCCCTGCCATGTGCAGGGGCATCTTCAGCTAGACCAGGTTGCTCAGAGCCCCATCCAAGTTGACCTTGAATGTTTCCAGGGATGGGCCATCTGCCACCTCTCTGGGCAACCTGTTCCAGTGTCTCACCACCCTTGCTGTAAAAAATTCTTTCTTATATCTAGACTAAATCTACCCTCTTTTAGTTTAAAACCATTCCCCCTTGGCCTGTTGCAACAGGCCCTACTAAAAATTTGTTCCCATCTGATAAACCCCCTATAAGTATTGAAAGGCCACAATAAGGTCTTCCCAGAGCCTTCTGTTCTCCAGGTTGAACAACCGCCTATTCTCTCATCCTGTCTTTGTAGGAGAGGTACTCCAGCCCTCTGATCATCTTTGTGTCCCTGCTCTAGACCAACTCCAAGAGGTCCATGTCCTTCCTGTTCTGAGAGCTCCAGAACTGGGCATGGCACTCCAGATGGGCTCTGGAGTGGACTGGAGTACAAGGTCCTACAAGACTGGAGTAGAGGGGTAGAATCACCTCCCTCATCCTTCTGGTGAAGCTTCTTTTAATACAGCTCAGGGTACAGTTGGCCTCATGGGCTGTGAGCGTACATTGAGGGCTCGTGTCCAGCTTTTCATCCATACAGAAAATTAGACTTCTTAAAAGGTTTCAATGAATTTATAACGTAAAGCTCTTAAATCAGTACTGTGCAAAGCCCATGCTAGTAGTAACCTTGTGAGGGAAAGCTGCAGACAGTAGTTGTGGCAGAGCTGTTGTGGATACTCTCAAATTATTTTTTTGAATGCTTGGGACTTATTTCCAGTATATATAATTTAGCAAGGCTTTTATTTATGCCAAGTGGATTTCCCCCAAAGTATCCTGAGCAATATACATAATTAGAACTGAAAACAGATCCAGTTTTAGTTTAAAATTGTTTCCAGTCACTGGCAAAAATTAAACTATGCTGTCTGCCAAAAGTCATTCAGTTCTCCTCTTTTTCTTTCAACTACTAACAAGCATAATCAGGTTCAGCAAAGATCTGAAATACACAAGCCAGAAAAACCAATCTCCATTGTACAGAGTACATGCCACTTACCAAGAGTGAGTAGTGGAGATCAGTCAACAGCTCAACAGTAGCTTTCATTATCAATCAAGAGCTGTATACATCTCCATTGTGGTATTTTGCTCTGTATTGACATTTTTTTTCCCCAGACAGTCTTTTTGAAAAAGAGATGTCAAACTTCCTCACCTCTGAGTGTGAAGAACTGAAACTACTTTCAGTTCCACTTATATTTAGATGACAACCTCAGTGCCCATCCAGGTCTAGAAGTTCCTGTATTTGCACTTTGAGATTCTCTCTGTCTTCTCCAGAGCAGGTTAATGCATTTTGAAGCAATCTGTGGGGTGTCATTACCCAAGTCATGTGGGACAGCCTATTTCCCTTTCTATACTTTACCAAATGCCTCAGGTCTTGTACAAACCTCATCTATGGCCACCTTCTGTCTTTGGGAAACACTGAGAGCAGTGAGACCTCTTTGGGAAGGCATGCCATCTTGAAGGAGAAAATAAGTTGTATCTGTGGCTCATACGTAAGAAATTTTAACATGTTGATTCATCTGGGGTGAAAAAGAAAAACAGGAAAAAATGGGAAGTCTAAATAATGGCTTTGATTCTTCTTGGACTTTGAAGAAACCCTTGGCAATGTCAGTCAGGTGCTGGTCCTGTAATGAAAAGGAACTCTGTTAAATCCCCCTCTCCTAATTTCTGTAGGAAACTGGCAGCTCTTTCTTAGTGCTCTGCAGCAAGATCACAGAGAACCTTTAGCCATCATTTCCTCTTCACTCTCTTTCTATAGGAAGCCTTTTCAGGAGGGTAGCATTTAAGGCCACACAATTAGCAAAACATCATCCCCTTTTCTCCTGAGTCACATATTTCTGCAATTGAGTGTTCGCAGTATGTGTGAAACTGATTTTCATTTCCAAGTATTTAGCCCAGCATCCTTAGTGATCTTTCAAAATCATAATGGCATTTCCTAGACCTTCCAATGATGAATATATATATGTGTGTGCATAAATACACATACAGAAAGGAGCTCAAAGCTCTAGCACTTTGAGCTCCAATGATTTGTTACCAAAGCCAAGAACTGTGTCCATTTTCCAGATTCTGACACTATTTGACTACTTATGGGTGCACTAAAGGGCTTCAGTCACTGGCAGAATTGCACAAGATGGAAATGTCTTGGAAATCTGTTGCCTGCATTTGCAACATGAGCAGCTCAGAGCCCGTTAGAAATTCCCCTTCCCCCTAAGGGAAATCCTAAACCCTGATTCTCAAACTGGGATTCAACATGACATTGTTCAGGATGATTTGGAGCTTGAGGTGTTAAAGCCACACCATGGCACCCACTCCCTTGTGCTGACCACACTGCTCACAAGCTGTCTTGCAAACTAAGGAGCTGCTAGGGCTTTGCAAGAGCAGACACTGGAAGCCACATCATTTCCCCAGGCTGTATTAACACACATTGTCCAAAAGCAGCAGTGCTGGCACTGCTGGGAGGGCAGGGGGAATCCTGTGACAGTGTGTGGGCACAAACAAGCACCCAGGACCAGGAACTGGAGCCAAGCCACAAGCTCTGCTGCACTCAGGACACCACAAGGTCGTTTCAGCAGGACAAAGTGCAGTTTACATCACTCAGATCAAGAAGGAGATATATTCACATTGCTTGAACCAGTCTGCAGTGGTCTTAGGCCTTACAGACTTAGGTCTCAAAGCATTTGTCTACCATCCAACTCAGAGCAATCATTTGCCTGTGTGGTGGAAGTTACACAAGTATAAAGGGGCTGTGTCCCTTTACAAGAAAAGACCTCAGCTTTAGCAGTGTAAGAATGCCATTGTAACAACTTCAAACTAGTGCTATGCCCACATAAATTCATTTTGTTTAACAAAAAAAAAATTACACTTCCAAACAAGATGGTTATCCCAGCAGGAAGAAATTGCACAAATTCCAGGACTAAGGCTTGTTAGCAAGGCATGTCTCTCCATAAATATCGTGCCTTTCCAGCAGTTCTCCTAAATCCCTTTAGATTTCCAGTCAAAGTTCACTCTATGGGTGGGATATCCCCAAAATACATGGGTGATCTTTGCCACTCTGCATTTTACTATCATAGCTCATGCAAGATTAACTGGTTTTGCATACCATGAGATTTTCAAAGTCACGATGTAGACAAGGCAAAAGCACACATCACGGGAACACTTATCACTTTGCTTCTCACTGGGGACTGTTCTGTGCCAAGTATCTGATGCCTATGTTAGCAAACACTGTCGAGCTGCTCTGTAAAGCAAACCAAGTGGCGCTGAGAAACCCAAATCCTCAGTAAAAACACTTAACAGGTTTTACTTAAGACAATCTCTTTTTTGATCCTGTGGAATGAATGCCCATTAGTGGCCTGAGCATGTTAGGTAGGCTCCTGGAGAGCCTCTTCACAGAGGTTTTGGGAAGCAGCTTAAGTTTTGTCTGAAAGGGAATTAAGTTTATGTGCTCCTTAAGACTTCTTGCTGATGCCAACCAAAATAAGGGAAGTAAGGACAACTGGAAGATTTGCTTCAAAAGCACACTCTTGCATCTAGCTAAAATCCCGCAGAATAGATGCTACCCACAGAATAAGAATGCAAGAATCATTTTGTAAAGGAAATAGTTTCAGCCCTTTTCCCATCCTAACTCCTTTATTATCTTATACTAAACAACTGCTCCATGGTGTATGTGAGATGGAGGTTCAAACTTTAAATGGAAAGGAGAAATCACCTTAAGGCTGAGACTTAAGTTCAACAAATTTTAGCCTGGGAAGGAAAATAAATTTTTAAAAGGAAGCTGAGCTGGGAGTTGTATGTCATTAAACAGTAACCAGTAAAAGCTGGCTCTTGTAACAATTATTCCATTCGCAGATATTGAAAGAATTTTTTAAAAATTTAGCTCCTTTTTACCTACAAGAAATCCAGAAAGAAAAAGTGTTATGAGCAGGTAGGTCATGGAGCAGGGCAAACCTCTGAGCCTCCATCAGTAGCTGTGTCAGTGCTGTATATGTGGGACAGCAGAGCACCAACAAAATTACTTCACCCAGTGGGAATCGTCCCAGGTTTGGGGCATGGAAATGATCACTGCTTCAAAAATCAAAGATGATGAATCTTGAAAATATCAATGAAAATATCACTTGAGTCCTTGCCTATGTGTATCAATTGCCAGACACACACTGACCCAGACACTAGTGAGGAAAATGGAGATTATCAACAACTGTCACCCACAGGAACCAGCTTCTTCCAAGAGGGAGGAATCAGTAGGAAATAAACAGTACTTCTTTGATGCAATCTTGTTGCACACAAATACACACAAAATTTGTCTTCCCTGAGCACTGTAAAGCTCAATCAAAAAGCAAGAAACAGTTTCCTCGTTCAGTATTTATAGCCACTGTACACAAAGAGATTACTAGCACTTTCTTAGATCTCTACTTGCCAAGCTGTCCATGCCTTTTTAGAGTCTAAACAGCTTTTATTGGCCTTCTCTTTCTGTTCCTGTGTTTTTTTTCTTTCTGATAGTTACCCACACTTCCAAAATCTGTGTTACCATCTCCTTCCTCCTCTCCAGCCCTGCTACTCCTTTCAACATCTGAGTTATTCCCCTTCACTCTCCAGCAGCAAGTCATGAGGAGCTCAGGAGGGTCACTGTGTCCCCAGTCACAGTGTGGGTGGCTGGAGCAAGCATCTCCCCTAACAAATAAATGTTGCACTTGCAGAGAAAATTCAGTGCTGTTGTGAAGCACACGCAGCAAGCTCAGCAAGGGCACTGAGAAATGTTGGTGCCCTTTTAGAAACTTCTGCTGGTTAGGTGGGACTGTGCAAGGGCTTTACATCTGATTCAGTTTGAGTGGATTTTTGTAAAGGACAAGTCCTTTGCATTTGAAAATGCAAAGAGGCATGAGCTCATTAGCACAAGGTAACCTTTATCACAGCACTAAAGGGCTACGGGGCTCATTATCTCGGTATGAGCCTCCTTCTCAGAGGACCCCCTGCTCTGTCTGCAGAAATGGGCTGCTTTGATGTGTTCCCTGAACAAAGAGAAAAGCACTGATGTCAAGGGTGGAACACAAGGAGTGACGCTCTGTGGTGGTTTAAAGAAGGAAATGAAGTCATACGCTGTGACCCATCGCAGCTGCTGGGGAATCCAGGTGAGGAAATTTGAAATTACCTTCAGGGGGGTTTGGTGCAAACCAGAGGCTTAACACCAAACCCAGCAGGATCTTTAATGGTCACAAATAACCAAGCCCTTAGTTTGAGTTGCCTCCCTGTGGCACTATGCCCGGCAGCACAGGGCACCTGGGTCATCAGGCCCCCTTTGTGAGCTGCTTCAGGGTACGGCCAAGCCTACCTGAAGAGGAGCTCCATCCTCATGTTATGCCCTGATGCACATGCCTTCTGTGCCCCCACAGTGACCCAAACCAACAAGGAAAACACCTTTTTGTGGGACCACTTTTCAGGCAGTTTAGCTGAAAGCAAATCGGAGCAGGAGCAACCCATCTGGCAGCAGCCAGCTGCACACCCACAGCACCAGCTGGGAAATGCAGGTTTCCTGGCCATGAATAAGTGAGACGTTCTTCCCGAGCAGCCCAGTGAGGCAGGCAGACCACACTTCATCACAGAGCTGACAAGAAAAAGCAGTAATCACATGAACACGAGATCTATTACCTGACCATTGCTGTGAGGTGGATCCAAGGTGTCATGTGGAGCGAGGCAGTCCACTAGTTTTCCATTCCGCCGGCAGCCCAGGTGCACCAGATCTCGGCAGTGGGCATGGCAGGTGTACTTGCAATCTAAAATATCGACACAGACACAATAAACAAACAAACAAATTAAAAAAAAAATAGTAGAAGTCTTTAGAAATGAAGTTGCTGCAAGCAGAACCTAGGAGTGAGACACATCCTTATTTGCTACGTGACCTCTGAGAAACTACCACCTCCCGACGGAATCTCCTTGTCCATCTGTAAAGGTAATAATAGTTACGTATTACTGGAGATGTAAATTCACTGGAGAGAAGGTGACAGTGCAGCACACCTCCCAGTGTCACACTGACATGGCTGTAGTGAAGCGGTTCCCTTGTCAGACCTGGGCTGCCTCAGTGAGATGTTTTTGCAAAAAGTCTGTGCCGCACACCATGTATTAACTGCTGTAATGTGAGCCAGAAAGGGATCGTTCTCAGAAAACACACAGCATTCGTAATATTCAGATTAAAAAATCTATGCAAGTGAAATCACTGTTACATTGTTTTACATGTTTTAAGCTTTGGTTCTCTGACGAATGTGCACATGAATCATGAAAACAGAAAGAGAAGCTTATGTGCAGCTGTAACTGACCTGCTAAATCACAAAATTGCCTTCAGGAACAATGGGGAGATTTCACTTGCCAGCTACCAGATCAACTGAGACAGCTATTAGAAACAGAAATTCATGTTAACAGAGGCAGATGGCCATGGCTTCCAATATCAAAGAGAGAATCAGTCTAACAGTATTTGCAAAAACAACCCACAATTTCTCTGAGGGCTTGTTGCAATTTCTTTTTTACTATATAAACTGGGCAGAGTTCTTGGTAAAACCTTAGTCTAGCACTGAATGTCTATTTTTAGGTTTAAAATTGTTTATAATTATGCAAAGAATAACAACTTGTACCTCAAGTTTCCATGCTGGGAAACAACACGCTGTTTGTTTTAGAACATTTTGACTAAAACAACTCATCCATTTCCAAGAACGATTTTTGGAGGAAATGCTTTGCTTTTCCTTAACTAAACTACATTTTAAAGTATGTTTTTGTTACAAAGCTTCACACTTTCCAGGTTCATAGTAACAGCTGAATTCTAGGTGGGCTCTTTTTGTTCCCTTTTCAACCTCCCAAAAATCTCAGTTCCCCTCATGCATGATAAGACTCCCATTACAGCTCCTGAAGAATAAATTCTTGAAGGTCCCCATTTCCAATCCATACTCATCAGCAGTGCTATGGCTGAAAGCAGCAGAGTGTTCCCTAAAATGCTGCTCCTCCTGGCTAGGGACTCCATCTTTATTGTAAGATCCCTGCACCAGCAGATCATCTAAAAGTAAAAATTATATGTAATGTGGATTAGGTGTAAACATGATATAGCATTCTGTGCATGATACAGAGTTCATGATATACTTGAATTAAGGAAAAAAAAAAAATTATTTGGCACAAAGTCTGCCAATACAACGTCAACCACTTAAAACACTTCCAACAACAGTGACCCAGCAGACTCGGTCCGCCCTGGACCAGCACTTTGGATCACTTAACTAGGATGTTGATGATCTGAAAGCAAAATGACTGTAACATAGTAATATGTCTTGAGTCACACTCCTCTTGGGACATCAGCAAATAGCTTCCAGCTAATTATGGAGCAAGAAAGACCCCCTGCTGCAGTATAAATCAGAATGTTTTAATAAAGGCTCTAGCTCTCTAAAACCATCGCTGTATTTAATGCAGAATGTGGAAAACACGAAGCAAAATAGACAGAAGGCCACAGGGCAGGAAAAAAAGGATGGTTAAGGCAGAAGAAATGTCATCTGTCCCTACTTCTTTGTGTGATGCTGGCAAGCCTTGTCAGACTTATCCCAGTTGCTGCCCAGTTTCTCCTGAGTGCCACATTTGAGCTATTTCACTCAATTTGAAGGAAACATGGAGCATTCACAACCACAACAGAAGTGAACTGGGAGAACTGTACTTTTAACCCAGAAGAGGTTTCTCCATTAATTTTTTATTAATGGAGATTATTTTTCAGGCAGCTCTTACACTTCACAGAGGAGTTCTGGAGAAGAATGGGCTCTTGTGTTTGTGAAGACCTTGAGAATAATTTTGTACTTGGGAAGGAACCCCATAAGATGCAGTTGAAAAACCTCACCCAGACCCAATGGGATCAAACAGAATCCATAGTCATTCCTCACTGCGTGAAGGAGCAGGACAGCTCCATTGGAAAATTGGGTTGGAAGCACTGAATTAAAAATTACACCATTGTAATACATACACAAAAGAAGGTCAAATGAAAATAGTATTTAAATTTCTTTTTTTTTTTTTAATTCCTGAGTTCTTCACTTTGAAAGTTGAGTTGTCTTTTTTTTTAAGAAAAAAAGCTCATGAGATCACACAGTATCTCTGTCTCTCTGTTCTCCCTCTGTAACTGAAGGATTGCTAGCCAATTCCAACCACAAATGGTCTAAAAGCTAATTATGTTCGTATGAGTTTATGAAAATTATCTGCTGGCTGAAGAAGGGAGACCCAAGCTTATACCTACCCTCAGGGCAAGGCAGGCAAAAGCCACTCTCTGTCCAGCCAGCACACCACCTCTGTGGGGAGAAGGTTAAAGGTAACAGGGCACAAATTTGCAGGAAACCTCCACTAATTTCCCCAACTTTCTATCATTACACAAACAAGCATATGGAGCATGCACCAATTCTAGAGATGCATTTTCACAAATAATATTAGGAAAAAATCTGTTAGCTAAACAGTGTTCTGAAACAGCATTAGTAATTAAGCTTGGAAACATTATCTCTCAGTTTTTGTTTGTCATTTATATTAATTTTAATTTGTGAGTCCGTAATTACATTTGTAAGACAAAGCCATAATTTCTGCATGGCTATTATAGGCAAACTTGCAAAAAATGTAAAAGCTTAATCTCTGAAACTCTTTCAATCATAAACTAGATTTTAACATACTGTTTATAAGTTTAACAATCAAGAGAAGAAAAAAAACACTTTTTTTTTCTAGAATGGTAATACTTAAATCTTTTTCCTACTTGTTTTAGCTTTAAACATTATTTTACTCTATTCTGCCTTTCACAAAGATCCAGGTAGCATCAAATTAAAAAGAATATCTTTTCCTGGTAATCCCTTAGTGGAGAACTCACAAAATTGCCAAGAGTTCAGAAAGTAGCTATTATTCTGGGAAGACTGTTTTGATCATCAGACTATGGACTGCCATATTATTTCTGCTCAGAAATCAATCAGAACCAGGTTCTCTCTCCTGATGTGCTCTGAAATTAATGCTGTCCTTTGAATTAAAAGGTCTGGGGGCTTTAACTGGACACAGTGATGAAACCATTTCTTGACATCTAGAAAAGCTAACAGGTTTATTTTACTAATGCCCAGACTGTCCTGTACACTGTAGTTACATATTTAGTAGAGTTATAGAAAAAAAAAATGAAAATTTTAAAATTGCATGAAAGCAAAACTACCCCTATACTACCTTCACAAGGATGTAAGACTTCAACACATTCATTTTACATGAATAGTCCCTACCTGTTGTTTGTGTTTTCTTTATCTGAAACTTGATTTTGCCTGATAAGTTGTAAAGAGCTGCTCTCATCACTGATTTGCTCCAGGGCAGTGCAGCAGATAGCATGAAGTGAAGAGGCAGGCAATCCAAGAGATGCTCCAACATCAGCCTCTAGTAATTGAACATTACTGAATCAGGCAGCAGCAGGCAGAGGCTCAACAGTGAAGTTTCTCTATCCTGCCATGGTCCTCCCTGCCTAGGAAATGTGTGTGTTCATTTCTGTGATGGCCCAGACAAATTTAACTTCCAAATGAGTATGCAAAATTCATGTTGTGCCCGAGCAACTGAAGCACACGGCAAGTTCAAGGCCAAATTTGTATCATGTTTGCATTATTTATCAACTGCAGAAGGACAGAAGAAGTTCTCACTGAACTCAGTCCTTCTAGTGTGTGTGTTAGGAAGTTAGCAAGTAAAATCATCTTTACTTGAGAGCCTGTGGCTTGGTTCCCAGCAAACAGAAGATTAGTGCTGTGCTTGCCCTGCGGAAAGTATGCCTGCAAAGCTTCTCGGAGAAATATATTCAAATTACATAAGGTGCTTAATACTTTAATTCTTAATCCATTTTCAGCTAGCAGGTCACAAAAGGAAGGAGAATGAAGTTCATCAATATTAATCCTGTAAGGCAGAATTGCATCGATATAAATATCACACCTTTTGGTTTGCACTCTGGTGTAAGGTTGTGCTTTTTGCCTATGGTCAGATATCTACATTCTAGTTTGGTTCTAAAGTTGCTGCTAAGATCTTTTTCAGTAATTTCACCAGTAGCTGTAATGGAATGAGCTTCTTGGGGTGGGGATCTGCTGTAGCATCTGTTTTATCTCTATGAGATTCCCTTTATTTCTAATTATTTGTTTACTTACTAGTCTCACTTAACAGTCTCAGTCTGAGATTAAAATCATGTTCATTGTAACCATATTTCTGAATTAGTGAGTCATGGGTGATTTTCAAGGTGTCATAATCCATAATCATTATAGATGACACAGAGTTGCCAAGCTCCTTATGGCCGTCCTTTTCCCTGAGAGAGATCTGCACATTTTGTGCTCTTTCCCCATAATGGAGCTAGGCAAGGCTTAGACCACAATGCAGTCCAGTGAAGCTCACATCTTCCAACCTCCTGCAAAGCTGTTCCTATTCGTTAGTACCACTTTGCCACTTCAGGTCTTCTAATCTGCTGTTTCTCTGTAGCCTCTGTTTTCATGGGCCACTCCCATGAGGCCCTATATGGGATAAACACTTCCCATAGAGAGGATCCTATACCATTTTCCCAAGCCCAGAAAGACTGTAGAACTGGCTTAACTTGCTGCCTAGGGAAATGCCCCAGTGAGCCTGCTACAAATATCTCTAAAAAGAGAGTGAAATCACCTTGTTACTGGAGTGGCACTGGTGGGGGGCTGAATAGACCAGAAGATGATCAGGGACTTTTTGCAGTGTCATGTAGTGATAGGATGAGGGGGAAGGTTTTCAAACTGAGAGAGGGTGGATTTAGGTTCAATATTAGCAAGAAATTCTATATTGTGAAGGTGGTGATACACTGGAACATGTTGCCCAGGGAAGTTTTGGATGCCACCTGCCTGGAAGTGTTCAGGTTGGATGGGGCTTTGAGCAACCTGGTTTAGTGGGAGGTGCCCCTGCCCATGGCAGGGGAGTTGGAGCTGGATAATCTTAAAGATCCTTTCCAGCTACAACCATTCTATGTTTCTACGTAACCAGACATGCCTTCTCCTTCAAGCATGCTGGAAAGCAGGATATCTCTCTCATTCAGTACCTGCTTCCTGCAGCTGTCATAACTCACTTGGAAATATTAGCAGACAAGCATGGATAGAAAGAGCAAAGGATGAAGACTTTCAAAGTCATGGTTCTAAAACTAGGCTTCAATATATATAATTCCTATAAACTTCATTTATAACTTTTTTATAACTTAAACACACAAAACTGGAGTCATCGTCAGAGGCTCACAGACATTCACTGCTTACAGAGCACTCAAAAGTGGAAAAATGAGCTATTATTATGCAAGCACTATGGTTGTTGTTACCTGTCACCCTCCTGCACTCCAGTTCTTGGGGAGCTACAAAATGAATTTCATTCTCCTTCCTTATGTAAATACATCAACTGCCATGGATAAACCACAACAGGGTAAGTACCCTGATTAATCCTTTCCTTGCAGAATAATAACAACAAAATATATACTGCTTTTCAGAAATATAAGTGATGTTCACCCTTAGAGAAGTACTACACCAGACTTCAAAGGTTATGAGCATTCATAGTATCTTAGTACCAAAAGGGTGGTAGACTTGCAAATCAGAAAGAAGAGCACAGAAATCCATGACACTTTGAACAGGAACGCATAAGAAGCAAATGGAAGTGGAAGGAGTCAGCTCAGAATAATCTTCATTGTATAAATGCACTTTTTCTTTGGTTTTGCTAAAATCCTTCAGTTTTCATACACCCAGCAAAAGTAATTTGGATTATAGTCTTCCATTATTAAAAACCAAAAGCATTCCAAATGCTCACCTATCACAATGGATAATACAGTAGTATATTTTACTAGTTAAGCAAAATATTATAAATATTTCCTAACATATTATAAAATAACTATAAATATAACACAAAATTAAAATGGTTAAAATAAAATGTTCACCCATTAAATGTTATTTGTGACAAAAACTGAAAATTGAAGTTAAAATCAAAGGAATATGACAGGTGGTTTATCTAGAAGACTTAAACAGTGATCTGCCATTGACTTGAAGGAACTGCAGCTTTGCCAATACTAGTCCATGAAAAGTCATCAAGATATACAGTACTGTTTATGTTTAACAGTGACTTAGTGAACAGAAAACTTTTGAACAATAAAGTCATACCACAAAAGTAAAATGAATGCAGTTACTGACTATATCAGCCTTGTCCCTGATGAAAGAGGATGCACTGGGAACAGAAGCAGGTTTTATATTACAAGATAAATCAAATTCAGACGTGGCAATTTCAAGCACACTCAGTTCAACTTGTTTCTAAGAAGAGAAAAAGTTGCATGTCTACATACGACACAGAAGTGACTTCCAAGTTTAAATGACTGGGAATAACTGTGCTTCTGAAACTTCACCTCTGAGACTGTTGCTTGACATATCTTTCTGACTTTAGATCAACAGAAATAGGAATTATTCTGAATCTTGACTAGGGAATCAGAGTTTCAAGGATCCTCTTCAGAAAAGCAGGAAATTGTAAGAAGACACTCAAAGTTTGGTTCCCATCCTGCAGTCCCACCAAGCCAAAAAGGACAACTTTGGAAGCTTTTGTACTTTTCAGTCACAAGAAATGACTGATACACATGCTGATTTTTCAACAAACCCTCTACTAGCAGCTGTTGTTTCTTTCTGGCTACTAATCATTTCAACCCTGCATTGTGCAACCCCAAACATTCACATACACACCAGATAAAACTGAACCTCTCCTGGGCTTGCAACCCCATCTGTAACTGCCACAGCCCCACTCAGGGTCAGAAACCCTACCCTGAGAACAGGATAAACGCCTGTAACAGGCTCTATTAGGACCTCATGATGGTGACTGAGATAAAATTGCCTATGGCAATCATGTGTTTGCATATATTTGGACCTCAGCAGAAGGCAGGTGCTTTAATAGAACAGACTAGGACCCAGTCCAAAAGCTCACTGGGTGTTTGCCTGCAGAGTGTCTTACCAAGTCTGGGTATGGTACCAAAAAATGCTATATTACTCACCAGTTTAGGGTTTAGAGTTAGGAGATAAGAGTTTATCTACCAACTAGGCAGATAACAACCTGACTCCGCCACATCCAGAGGACACTGCATTTCCAAAGGAAGAGAGGGCCATCAGCCTTTTGGTGAGAAGATGAGAAAACTCTTGAGTGAATCACTGACCAAGGGAACTTCAGGGAGGCCAAGGATAACAGGAGGTATAAAACCCAGCAATCTCCATGAGCCTGGGACTAATGCCCCTGCTGCCTGGGAACACAGGGACCACATCTCTGATAACATGAACCAGATAGTAAGTATTTGGTTAATAAATAAATTCATCTTCCTAACTGCAAATAAGGATGGCATGATTCTCCTCATTGTGCTGCTCACATGAGACCCCACATGGAGTACTGAGTCAGGCTCTGAAGCCCCCAGCACAAGGACACAGAGCTCTTGGAGCAAGTTCAGAGGAGGACCACGAAGATGATTAGAGGGCTGGAGCACCTCTCCTTTGAAGAAAAGTTGAGCAAGTTGTGATTGTTCAGGCAGGAGAAGAGAAGGCTCCAGGAAGACCTTGTAGTGGCCTTCCAGTACCCGGATGGCGCCTATGGGAAAGCTGGGGAGGGACTTTTTACAAGTGTAGTGATAGGATGAGGGGTAGTGGTTTCAAACTGAAAGAGAGTAGACATTAGGAGGAAATTCTTCACTGTGAGGGTGGTGAGACACTGGAACAGGTTGTCTGGGGAGTTGTGAATACCCCCTGCCTGGAAGTGTTCAAGGCCAGGTTGGATGAGCATCCTGGTCTAGTGGGAGGTGTCCTTGCCCATGCAGGGTGTTGGAACTAGGTCATCTTTAAGGTCTCCAAACCATTCTGTGATTCTATGACAGGCATTTAAGATTGAATAGCATAAATCAGATTTTTTTTTCTTCAGTTTCTGCCACTAATGATCAACCTCTACAATCTTGTAGTCTATCGCAGAGCTTTTAAATACTTATTTTTGTTTGAGCTTATCTTAACCTGGTTTGTACCAGAGGCTTTGTTAGGTGACTGGCAAACACCAAGACACATGGGTTCTGTAGACATGGGCATCCTTTACTATGGGGGTAATGAGCCCAGCTCCCCAGGACTGAGTGGGCAGCTCAAGGCCTCCTTGAGGAGTGTCAGGAGACATTGCCATCTAGCTGCAGGTTGAAGAACTGGGATGTAGGAGTTGGGCTTTGCATGGATGGAGCACCTTGGAGGGAACCACTGTGAGCCAGGTCAGCTTGCTGCCAGTGGCCACAGAGAGTCCCTGAAGGCTGAGGGGGGATTGGTCACTCTTCATGCCAATGACAGTAAAAAATGTGCATGAGGAAGGGTTAATGCCTGTCTTCAGCTACTAAATTCTAGCCTGGCTCTCAGGTGCTTAGATGTCTCTGAGCACTTGACTCTAAGTGATACAGAAACATAAGCACCATTAATTTACTCTGGAGCTATTAAAGAATTAAAGCAAATTTAATCTGTCCGTGAAGCTTATCTGCATTCTTATTGACATAATAACAGCCTCATTTCTTCTCCCTCCTTCCAGCACATGCCAACAGGCTCCAGCCGAGACTTGTCACAGGAGATTCTTGCACAGACCTAGAATCCTACACAACCAGCCCATGAACAGACCTCTGCTCCCAAGGACTCCTGGGCAGATAGTGCTCTGTGTGCAGTCCTGTTTACAGTCACACTCCCACAGAGACAGAACACCCAGTCTGTGCCAGACCACACTGAAATAATCACAGAAGCTGTTTGTAAATGAGGATGAAACCATTTACTTCACTCAGAAGGGTAAACGGTTAAAATATACATTTGCAACAGTGGAAACACTTAAAAAAAAAACAAAAAACAAAAAAAAAAACAAAAAAAACACAAGGCATGGAAACACAAGTTTAGATTCTATTTACTGCTCACAATCTCTCTTATCCATTTCAGCATTGCAGCTAGCTGCAGAGACAGGCCAGGTCCCCTTCTGAGGCTATCCCAGGGCTATCCTGCTTTTGGGACCTCTTGGATCTGTCTGTTTCTTGGAGGGAGGCTGAGGGGTGCAGGACTGAACTCTCCTTCCCTGCCTGAAAATTTCTCCTTCCCTGTAAGGGCTCCCCTGGAGTTAACTGGGCACAGGATTGCCATGCAGAAATTCCTGTGTGTGAAGTAGAGGCAATACCTCCTTTCCCCTTCCTCCTTAGGACCTCTTGATGCATGCATGGCATTCTTTGGTTTCTTCATCTTCCAGACTTTAGGCTGACTCTGTTTGTCAGAACCTTCTGAAAAATGATATGAACTGCAATGCACACCTTGAGAAACAAGCTCCTTGGGTTGATAACAACATTCCTTCTGCCCTGAGCTTTGAGACTAAACATGAAATGATGAAACTGAGAGAGGGGGAAGTTTCAATCAAGCGGGCTTCTCCTCCTCACATACCTGGATAGTTTTCTGAGGTCTACCTCTAGGGATGCTGCCACACTCTGCAAAAAGCCTGAAGATAACCTTAAGATTTAGTACATTTTTTAAACATCCTGTCGCACTGCAGTTCCAAATCTCTTCCAAAGCAAAAAGGGAAAGACTTGGTAAGACTCAGCCTGTTAATAAATGCAAAAACTAACAAATCATAACTATGCTTCACAGCAAATGTGAAGTGCTCAGCTACCACTAGCACCTTTCCAGAGATGAGACTTCAGACAGACAACTGGTCCTTCCAGACAGCAGACAGAGCCTATAGCTCCCACTTCTTCACACCAGATAGGGGTGGGGAGACCTAATTCCTCTGTTCAGTATCTTTAAACAAGGGATTAGAGAAAAAACTGTGCAGATATCATGATGTATCACCTTCTCTGTCCTTCCATGGCAGACTTCAGAGTTCACTGACACAGCACACATGGACCCATCACATAGAGGCTCATGGGAGAAAATACCAGCAAAAATCTGATGGACCTGAAGAACGATGAGCTGTACTGACCATGTGTGGCAGTGACAAAACCAAGGTACCACAATGCAGCTGCATTCTTCTTCAGTTCAAGGGGAAAAGGACTAGATTTCAGGAAGAGAAAACACAAAGTTTATTCTGTGCTTGTGATGTTATCAAACTGCGGGAAAGCTATGCCACAAAAGGAAAAAATCTGCCCTGGAGATAAAGTCCCCAATTCAACATGCCCTGGCAAGCAACTTACAATAACTTATGTACAGCTGACTTCCCACAGAGATAGTCACTCTTTGCTCTATGCTTACTTGTGTAAGATGCAGCAGTCATTTGGTGTCTCTACAAATCACTGAGCAGGACAGGGGAAGAGCCCAGGGCCAAGCCCCTGGCTGGCAGCTCTGTGCTGGGCCACACATGGTCCCCAAAGCTGGGCTGGAAGCAGGCAGAGGGACACCAGCCACTGCCCAGCCAGTGTCAGCTGCTTCTCTCTGCCTTTTCCCACCTCTCCAAGAGCCAAACAGCTGGAGAGGAGCTGTGGGGTTGTACCGAGCTCTGCTTGCAGCAGTAACGTGGCAGCAGAGTGGCTGAGATGGTAAAATAGGATCTACAGCCCCTTACCTCAGATAAATCTTCCCACTGGCATCTGGATCCTAACTACCAACTTAAGCAACCAGACCCAGTAGATTCTACACATCATTTAAAATCAGTCCAGGTTGTCTTTAAATTCAGTTGTCATAAGGAAACCACAAAACACACCAGCTCAGAGTACATGCTGAACCCCCAGTGTCTGAGGAAAAGAGCCTGAAAGAGGATGGGGACATGGGTGCACCAGCCCTTCCTTCACACCTGGTTCTCCTTTTTGTAGCTGCTTCAGATAATGCACTTGAAATCCACCTTTGGCAGAATTAAAGGCATCAGATTTTACATTCATTAAACACCTGGCTCAGGAACATGTGGCTCTGCACATGCTTCTGACCTGCAAATGTGATGGAAACTAACAGAAAAGAATCTGTTCAAAAAGTCAAAAATCAGCCTAAAATATTTATGCAGTTCCACTGTGTGTCAAACTGGTATTTTGGCACTTCGATTTGCTCTGACAGTCGGCCTCTTTCCAATGCCAAAAGCCTAAATAAATGGGGAGAAAACCCCTTTCACCTAAATAAGTAAATGACCTCTTCCCTTCTGTATGCAACACCAATAAAAACACTACTTTATGAAAGTGTTTACTCTAGTGCCCTCTATTGCTGAACCCCCAAAACAGCCAGCATAAAGTTAACTCACAAAGCAGAAATTTATTTTGGCTTTCCTTTAGAACAAACCTGACCAAAAGAGTAAGAACTGGGAAGAAAAGTATGATTTAGGTCTAGCTGCCTGCACTGCTGAGGAGCTGTGAGCTTCTGACCAGAACTGAGTTAAATAAACTCCCTCTTGCTGGAATCAATAGTGGACAAGAGAGAACACTTTCTGTTCAAAGAGGGGGTGGATTATAGAAAAGCAGTCCTGAGAGCTCAGAAGAGACCTGATTGACCTCCTTCACCTGGCCACAAGCTTGGGAATTCATTTTGAATCACTGCTGAAGGATCAGTGATTGCTCCATTAGGGGAGATAAAGCCAGCAAATATAACCTAGCAGGACAGAAGCCAGACCTTCAACAGACAGATCACATGAAATTTTAAAATTTGGACTTTCAGACAGACAAAACCTGCACTCTGTTACATTTAAATGTGAGATGAGAAAAAAATGGAATCAAATACAGATACTTCATACAAATTAGCTTAATACAAAAATAGCTGTGCTTGTGGAGATGATCTCCAACACTGAGTACAGATCAGTTCTGAGCATACTTCTGCATGCTGCTTCCAAGCTCAGTCTATGTTTGCATATCAGGATCTAAAGTTATATTATGTCTTTAAAACAGGTAATGCCACACTATTAATTTATTAATGTTCCTCTTCATAAGTGGACAATCCACAGCTTTTGTTTCAGATGTTATAGATCACCATTCTCATCCTGATGGGGGGAACCTGGAAGCAGACATACTGGAGAGGTGCTTAGCTCAATGCACAGAGCTGGTCATCCTCTTTTTTTCCTCTTGTCTTCCTGTGAGCTCCCAGGGCAGCAAAGGGATGCAGTTGAGAGATGGCATTTTCCAACCACTGTGCTCAATATTGGCAAAGGAAGCAGGAAATGTGGCAGCAGAAAAACAGAAAGTAAAATTAAATCTTCCAAAGTAGTTCAGAAGAACAAGCCCATGATAAGCATAGGGTACATTAGCAATTCCTGACATCTCTTGTGTGATACAGACATTCACTCTGGTAAGTGAATCACCCAAGCAGTGACTGGGCCCATGAGAAGAAGTTCATTCCCTAAATGGATTTTTTCCCCCTCACATTTATCACTGGCTTTGAAAATCTTAACTCTCTGGGTACAAATCAGGATTTTCCTTTGGAAGGGAGGCAGAGTAAGCAAAGAGATTTGTCTTGTCTCATTTAAAACTGGAAGAGCCAAGTAAAAAGGAATTCAGTGCAATGCCACATTTGACTCATCTAATTATCTGAGAAATGGAATAAAACAATACATGATGCAATCTGCAAAAGCCACACAACTGGTAAGAGCTGTGAATGATAACCACTATGATGGAAAACATGCCATGGATTATCCAACCCCTAACAGAATACATCTCCCTTGGAAAACCAGAGAGACTCACAACTAAAGGAAAAACTAAACAGTCACTTTAATGGATTGAAAATTACACAGAAATCAACATTAGTGAGAGAGGTTTACATACACCCTAGCCTGCACCAGTATTCACTTGAAAAACAGAATAACAGATGGGCCAGTTAGACCCAAAGATTTAATGAGGACAGTAGGCTGGCCAGGGAAGAGCTTGCCAGGAGATGTTTAGGGAACACTCAAGAGGAAAAAAAGTGACTTTTGAGTGGTATGTTCTTCTTCTTAAAATAATGCAACTTAAAACTAATGAGCCAGAGGGCTGTATCTGCATCTTTTTATTTAATATCCCTTGATGTCTCTTTCCTCCGTGAATTTATCTAATCCTTTCTCAAATACATTTACATTCCTAGTCTCCTAAACATCCTGCATCAGTCAGTTTCACAACTGAATTATGTGCGTGTCTGTGCACATGAAAGAACAGTTTGTTTTAAGCCTCTTCTTTGGCCATTTCATGGCAGGGCCCTGACTTTTCCTCTGTGAGAAACGGTATGTAGCTTTCCTGTTTTCAGTTCTCCACACTGCTCTTACCAGCATGGAAGCAGATTCTCCTGCAGCTGCCATTTACCAAGTGGAAAAGCCCTGGTCAGTAGGAATTCACTAATCTCTTTGATAACCCAAAATCTTCTCTTGTATCTTCAAATACTACCATACCCTTCTAAGAGGGCAAGGAGACCAAATTGCTTCATGTGATGTGGGGGCACAGCATGATTCCCTGGATTTTCACTTCGTTCCCTTCCTAATACTTCCATGTATTCATTCTGGGGAGCACTGGGAAGAGTGATCTTTAGAGAAACATCCACAGAATTAATTCTGCTTTCTGAGTGATAAAAGTTAAATTAGAAGCCATTGCAGTCAGTGTTTCCCCCACATGGTTTAGTGCACATTTATCAACACTGCATTATGTTCTGCTGCCCCACTATTCAGTGTGATCTGTTTCTTCTACAGCCTTCTACAATTGACTTTAAACTACACTGATGACTTTTTAATATTGACATCCCACATACATCTTTTCAGTTTGTTAATAAATATTGTTTTATTTCAGACACCAGCACATCTTCCTCTAGAACTAGGTAAGTTCTAGAGGATTAGAATACTTAAGTAAATACTTAAATTGTATTAATACTTTTAAGTAAATAATACAAGAAAATTAAATATATATATATATACACACACTTAAAATGGAAAGATATAGGAAAAGCATATATAGCGATGTTTTTGGAAAAGGAGACTAGAAACTAAAATCACCTTTAATAATTAATAATCTATGGACTCTTAAATGAACACTGGATACAGGCTATTGAATGATGATTAACAACACTTAAATCAAGTGGGCTGAAATGGGCAAAGGAGATGAATGAATATGAACTAAAAGGACTGAAACAAGCACTAACAAAGGCAGAAAATCTGGATGTATGGTGTGATGATAAAAACTATAATCTCCTACCTGCTTCTAGTCTGCTGCAGTACCCATCTCTGGCACTAAAGAAATCATAGCCATGAAGTAAGAAGTTCAGGAAATAAACAGATACAGTAATCTGAAAAAGTTGGATGAGAAGTCTTGGTTACCCACCCCAGCAGCTCACAGCAAAATGTGACCCTGGGATGCTGGATCCATGCTCCAGAACATCCACCTGCAGTCAGAAGCTCATCTTGTCTGCTACCACAACAGGCTTAAATATGACTGATTTACATCCAAGTCAGCTTCCACTGAGACAGTGTCCTTCTGCTCCCTCTCCCAAACATATCTAACTAATACCTCAAAGGATATCCCCTTGGAAGCAAACATCTTGTCCACCCATGTGAGTTGAATGCTCCAGAGCCACAGTTCCCAAATGCCCCTACACAATGCCCCTATATTTATCATCTGAGTTGTACCAAAACTTCCTTCACCATTCCCAGACACGGATGCTCTCCTTCTGAGTACCAATCTGCAAACTGTCCAAGCCCTGGCTTGGCCTGTCCTATCCATCCCACCACAGAGCATTGCTCCCATGCCCAGGTCAACTGATCTTCAAAAGAGAACCAAGGCCCCAGTGAACTGTGGGGTCACACAGCTGAATTTTTTTGGACTAAAATCACAGAAGACATGATAGATATACTACCTCTACATACCCAGACTATTCCCAGAATAACCTGATTAAAGAGGCCATGTAAGGACACAGGTGCTTATAGCATCAGCCATCATATGTTATCTGGACAAATACAAAAGTAAGAAACTAATTCACATATGATTTTGAACTAAGCCATTCTAAATTGGTATGTCACACTAAAACTATGTCCTCCCTTCCCATATGTGTTACAGATTTATTTTTTGTCAGATGGATATGTTTTGGAGAGAGAGTTTAAAGGTTCTCTTCATCTGAGCAGTTCAACATTTATATGAGAATTCTCTTAGGAGGTAGCAAGCTTAAGGGATATCACCACACCTCTGTAAAATCACATAAATGTGATTTTATAGTGAATGTTTGACCATTCTGGCCAAAAATCCTTCAAAACCCAATAAAAATACTAACTTTAGAGATAGAGGAGTAATAGACTAGAGAGAAAAGTTGCAAAAACTATCAACCCACAGTAAAGGGTAAAAAGCAACTTCAGGCTGCATGGCAAACAGTTCAACATTTTGACAATAAATTTTTTCTTCCTGCTCTCTGAAAGAGTTTTCCAGTGTACCCAGCAGGACAGAAGCTCAAACTGATGAGAACTTTCCCCAGCCAAGAGCTGAGAAGAAAGCTCTGCATGAGCCAGTAGGATTTGGCAAGAATCACACCTACACAAAATCATCCACCTCAAACAGACTTAATTTACTGTATTTATTTACATATTACAATGGCTTCAAAGCAAACAGGGTTTACCACTGGGGCAGTTTTGTCAAAGTGGAAAAAATGACAGCAAGCATTGTGCTTTTCATGTTTTCCACAGGATATTATGAGATGCTTTTCTAAAGGTCTAAAGCCTGGTTTTCTCCTGTGTAATTTATGTTAAGGGCTTAAATTGATGAAGATCCTAAGATCACCTCTGCCAGGGGTGAGCATTAGTTGATTTGGAAGAAACAGTACCAGTTGTGGGATCTGAGCCACAGAATTATCTCAGACTAATTTCTAATTGTTAAAAATTGGCTTAAACCCTGAAGCAAGAAGATCTCTGTGCCTTTCAAAGCTTTTCTTGAAGCTTCCATTGTCAAAATGTTGAATATTCTTATTCTTCCAGACCCTCTTTAAATCTTGTTACATTTCTGACCTCAGCAGCATCCTCTGGTAATGAGTTCCACAATTTAATTACACTCTGAATAGAAAAAAAAAAAAAAAAGTCCTTTTATCTGGTTTACATTTGTCACCCCTCACCTTATTCCTCTATTGTAAGATAGAGAAAATAGAACCTACTTGTCTATTTTGATTCTTTTGATCATTACTTTCTGTGGCCTTATGATAATGTTTTCTAATTCCTTTGTGTTTCAGTATGCCTTCCTGACTTCTGGTCATGTACTTTATCATGATAAAACTTGTGGTCACATGCTGTGCCTACACAAATTCTTATAAGACATTGTAGAAAAAAATCCTAACACATTACAAAAAAAAAAAAAAAAAAAAGGCTACAAAACCCTAACTATTACATCCTCAGTTTAAGCCTCCTATAAAATATTACATATCTGTGATTAAATTAGGGCACTTAAAATATTATCAGCTACAATTAGCATGTTGAGAAGAACATTTAAGATGCAATTTTAGTCCTTCAGTAAGCAACTTAATCAAAACCAGTTACTAAAGAGCACCCTCCAACTTCCTTCTCTGAGAGCTTAGGAAGGAGCCTGTTGGCTGTAGGCAATGGCTCATGGCCAACAGTGCTTCAACAATTGTTCTGCTGGCTCATTCTGGCTCATCCAAAGAGGAAATTCTGTTAGTACCTACACAGGAGCAAAAACTGGTAGACAGACAGAGGTAAAGAAGTGAAAAACCCTGGTATGCTGGAGATGAGGGTAAGACTGCTTGTGTACCAGGGCAATTAGGTGGTCAGAACAGCTCAGACGAGGCTAAGAGAGAAGAACTCTCTCCAAAGGACAGAGAACAACTTGGTTAAAATTTCCAAAATGTGATGTTTTGGAGTTAAAGAATCATAAAACTGATCATAAAATTAAAGAATCATAGAATGGCTAGACTTGGAAAGGACCTTAAAAATCATCTAGTTCCAACCCCCCTGCATGGGCAGGGACACCTCCCACCAGACCAGGTTGCTCAAAGCCTCATCCAACCTAGCCTTGAACACTTCCAGGGATGGGACATCCACAGCCTTGCTGGGCAACCTGTTCCACTTTCTCACCACCCTCACACTCAAGAATTTCTTCCTAATGTCTAACCTAAATCTATCCTCTTCCAGCTTAAATCCATTACATCTTGTCCTGTCAATAGGAAGCACATAAGTAACCTGGTAATCCCTCAAGAACCGAAGAAAAATTCTGGTCACTCAAGAAAAGGGCAGAAATGTTCACGGCCTTTGGTGTAGCTCAGGTTTCATACTTACTGCCTTTCTAGAGGCTGAAGAGGAATCTTCTGTGCAAACAGGAGCTGTATCTCCACCCCTACATCACCAGGGCTTCAGATTCTACTTTATTACAGATAAACTTGATGAGAAGTTTGATGAAGTTATGAGAAGTTTCAAGTTGAATTTTCACACTGTGTGCTTCGGCATCCTGGGAGGATTCCATCCGTTCCTCTGCCTGTGGTCCTGATCCGTGCCAGCCTGAATCTGTGTGTTCCTGCCTCCAGTTCCTGACTGCTCCTGACCCCAGGGTCCAGCCTGGACTTTCCCAGGGCTGCCCTGCAGCCTCCGTGGTGACGTGAGAGTTATTGGGGGAGAGGGGGGAGGAACGTGGTATCAATTTTTCCTGTATATTTGTATATATTTAGTAACTTTTCCTATTTCTCATTCCTGTTTCATTAAAGTTGTGTAGTTTAGTTTCCAATCCATAAGCCTCTTTCCCTTATTCTCTCTCCTTTCCTTATCAGGGAGGAGAGGGGGATTAATATAAAAATCTGTTATTCGGTTTAATTGCCGGGCCAGTGTTAAACCGTGACAGATTCATCTGCTTGGATACAACCTTGTGCAAATATGTCACGTTTCCACCAAAACCACAATTTTTTCGTAATCATTTCAGTAGACAGGCAGAAAAGGGCATGTAAGGTACTTCTGACATTATTCACAAATTCAGTTCAAAAGAGATGCCAGTACATATATTTAAACGAGGGTAGAAAGGTAAATCTTATTCAAACCACTAGACATAGAGAGAGATGGGAGAAAACCCACCAAAAGTATTTTTAAAGCACTCCAATTGTTTCTTGTTGCAAGTCATGGATGTGATGATTCTTTTGTAGTTCTGAGGGGACAATAACTGGTACAGAAAGAATTTCACATGTGTGCAACTCAGATAGCAATTAAAGCTCTCCATAACATTCATTCCTGCTTTTTAGCCACTTATGCTTTTACAGTAACAAAAGAGATGCAGGAATAATCTGATGTGTAATGAGGCCACAAGATGATCTGATGTATTAGGAGGATTTGAGATTACCAATGGTCAGAGGTTAACTAAAGCTCCAGTTTTAGTCAAGGGGAGTTCTGCAGACTTAAGCAAGCTGGGATTTCCCTGGGAATGTTTGAAACTTGGGGACTATGTCACATAGTAACAAGTCAGGTGTCATTCAGGGATGTGGCCCCAACAGTGTTTCTGTGAGGGATTTCAGGTGGCCCAACCTGCCATTCCCCTCCCAGAGTCACAAATCTGTTATTTGCAGTGCAACACTAAATTGCTCAGCTGCAGAACTGACTGGAAATTTGGTTATAATATTTTAATACTTGTAGACTGACAAGTTCACCAGTTCAGCCAAAACAGTCCTTGTCAAAAGAAAACTTGTCCTGTATAATTAATCTTCTAGAGAAGAATAGCATGAACTCAGCTTCCCAAGCTAGGGCACTGCATGTTCCTCCACCCATCCTGCCAAGAATACACCTCAGCCCTACGTTTAAGAGACCACTCTAGAGAGACCCAACAGCCTTTGGGTTTTCCTGGTGTTTATGAGAGTCTCTGCTGGGACTGCTCAAGGATCAAAGTACTGAGATGTGGTCAGGAGCAGCACCTTTTCCTAACCGGGGAGCTGGGAGGCATTGCCATTCAGCTGATAACATGGGAATGAAGGACAGTGCCTCACTGCTCTCTAAGCTGCTCGTTGCTTTGTGTGAACACCAGCACAAGGAGTTGAGGTCTTCAGTCAATCTGTCTTCACACGACCTTGTAGATCAATTAACAGATTAAGGCCACATAACATCCTGGCAGGTACCTGAGTCATATTAGTGCTCCAGTATACAATCCGAAGGAAGAAATAAGGTGTGCAAAAACAAGACATCAAAAAATATCTGACATGAATATTAATAAATTATACAGCTGCAAGAGAATTCTTCATCTGAGCAAACCTTCTGTTGCATTTCCAATATATTTTTGCAGTTTTTCCTAAAGAATGGAAAAGTGCAAACAATGCTGGCCTAGAAAAGTAAAGCAGATGAATGGATATAAACCTTCTTTCCCTCTGAACTTCTTTTTATCAGGAAAAAAAGTCTTAAAACACACAGAAGCAGACTTACCAGCAGACTTCCAGAGAAGTTTTACTGTTCTCCTCCTTGAACTGCTCAACGATTTAGGAAACCAGTAAAAAAAACGTGCTATCCTCCTGATGGTTTTCCTCAAGTCATTCCTTACAGCCATGGCTGACAGGGCTCCACAGTTACACCAGGAACAGCAGACACATGCATCCAGACAGAGAGAGGAAAGCCCACGAATACCCACGCAGCCGGCGCTGGCTCTGAGCTCAGCCTCAGCCTCAGCCAGCGTGTCTCAGGACCACCTGTTAGCCCTAAATCCCCTCCCTCTCCCTCACTCCTCTCCCAGCCCTCCAGACCTCCCTCCTCATTATGAGAAGCAGCTATATTAATAGATGCTCTGGCTAAAGAAAGACTTAATGCTTCAGAGTCATAACGTGGCGCTGGGTTTCTAATGATGGTAAAACAAGACATGTTTTCCACTGAGAGGTTTTGAAGCGCTCAGTTGTTCATCTCTCGCCACTTTTTCTAGGCTGTAGACAAAGAAACTCCTAAACTGACAGGGACAAGGCTCCTCTCAAAAGCCCTGATTTCAATCAACAGGATTTTCTCTAAAGAGTGTGTTACTCAAAGACCTGCTAATGAAGGTTCTTTTAACAGGGATTTCTACAGATACACAGGGTGTTAAAAATGCAACATTTTCAGTTAATGGATTTTAAGGCCTACATAAGGGTCAAATCATTCATGACCACTGTTTACTTAAGAATTAAGCATAGATCAACATTGCTATGCAAAGAAAATAACATCTCAATGCTTAGATGTTTCAAGCATGATACATATTAAATTCTAAATCCAGAGATGCTATTAATATATGCCCCCCCAACATTTAGCACAAATTCTAGCATACACTTCTTAACATTCAACACTAACAAACCAGTTCCCAAGCTTAGTATGATTTCCTTGAGTATGTCACTAGTTTCTCTTCAGCTTCTCACATTTTGTATTGGTTGTTGTTTTTTTTTTTCTTCTGCTAGATCTGGATGGTAGAAAATACTGAAAACCAAGACTAATGTCATTATGAAACAAAGATCCTTTTATATCAACCTTTAAACTAAGAAAGTGAGGGCTTTGTTGCACCAGCTACGTTCACAGCATGCAGTTAATAACTCTTCTAGAATTCACAATGTATTTTTCTACGCTAAAATATGTGAACTATTTAAGCCCATTTTATACATCCAACATTTTTAGCATACTGCTACTTCTCAGGACGAAGTTAGATAGATTGCATTTCCTCTGGTCAGGATGTCTCTGGAAACAAATAAACGTTTCCATTTATACTGTATCTGCCACAGTTCTTCAGCCAGTGTCAATGAAAGAGCAGAAGGCAGGGCACAGGCCCCCAGATTTGTCTCTTGTTTGAGCTCCACCCCGTCATACCAGCAGGAATTTAGCAGCAAAGTGACAGGTTTAGCACCAGTAGGAGGTCTGCCACCCAGTTCAGCACAGGCAGGGAACAGAGTTAAAGGCCCAAGAGCTAACTGAGTTCTTTCAGGAAACAGCATGGACTTGAATGCTTGAGAACATCTGCCAAATACTGAATCAAACAATGAAATTCTTTTCCCAAAACTTATGCACACAAGAATCTAATAAAAATCCAAATGGGATTTTAAAAAAACCAAAACATTTCAGAACATTAATAAATGTAGGTTAAAATGACAGGTTTTAGAATTTGATAAAGAATCTACAGCGATATGTGTAGCCTTTAGCAGGAAGGCACAGGAGTAATTTTTTTTTTCACTTAACAAAAAAACCCTGTGCAGTATTGTTGTTATACTGGTATTTTATGGGGCTTTAAAATATTCAGTAAAACACACCAAAATATAACAATATAAAGGGGTAAACTGACTTTGCTGGGGGGAATAACAAACCCGTGGAGGTTTACACTTTAAAATGTTTAGTGCCTCACTGGAAAAAAAAATAGGCAAGAGCATAAAATGGTGCATATTACTTCAAGGCAAAGAGAACTCAGTCTATACTAAAAAAGGTCAGTGAAGCAAATCTGCAAATTATGCAACAAATTAGCTAATAGGGATGAGGATATGGACCTGAATCAAAGCTGAACTGAACAGCAATGGTGGTTAGTTTTGCAACAATTTCCTTACTCCTCCATCACTTCACATTTCTAAGCTCCAGTTAAGCCAAGACACAGAGTTAAAAGATGACAGCCTGTGCCTCCCAGCTCACGTGAGGGCTCTGTGATAATGGTGGGGGTTGCTCTCAACCTGAACTTTAAGCTTTAGAATAGGAGCCACTGTGCTCTGCACAGCAAGTAAGTGCTGTCAGCCTGCATCAGTGCATCAGCTGGGCTGGAGAGAGTTCACACCATCCCTCCTGAGACAACTGCATACATTACACTGAAGCAGGACTAGATTTAAGAATTCACTGTATTGAAATTCATTTGTACCTTTCAATCTACCCCGACAAAGAAATGGGGCACAGAGATGCTTTCCAAGGAGGACAGAAGGACCTGAAATGTGAGCAGAGTCACACTCTCGATCCCTGTCTCCCTTTAAGGAAAAAAAGCCATGCAAGGCTCTTCCCTGCAGCAGATTTCAACCCCCAGGTCATCCTCTGTTCATCTCAGCCCTGTGCTGGAGGAGGGGAGAAAACGATTGCTGCCTGTGCTGCTGTCCCACCTGCTTGGGACAGGAGGTGAGCAGCTGTCCCCTCTGCTCTGTGAGCAGCCTCTGACCTCCCACCTCACCACAAAGAGGTCAGATCTCAGCAGGCCTCCACGAGGGGTAGGAAGGGCACACGTAGACTCCATATGTGTGCTGCCCATCTCACATGTTCTCCAGCCATGGGTCAGGACAAGCAGCAAGTCACCTCCTGGGCAGGAGAGCCAGGCACAACACACTGCTCTCAGTATCTGCCCACAGAAATCTGTCTGCATCAGTCAGAGAGCAAGAGGGTGGTCATGAAACACCCAGCAGTTTAGACATGTCCCTGTCTACCCTGATCTGCAAACCTCATCGGGCCTGCTCTGACCACATCTACACGAGAGTCCAGTGGCTGCCCTACCACAGCCAGCCCATGCCCACTGCTGGAGCTGAATAAAAAAACACCAAACCAACCAATCAACAACCCCTTGCTGTTACATAAAACAGTCTTAGATGATGAACTGTAAACAACCAGTGGTATCTGACTGAAAATATTCTCTTGGAGCATGTGGAGTTTGTGAAGTTTTAAAGCAAATTCTTTGCCAATATGCATTTGTTAGAGCAACACAGCAGTGCTGAGATACCATAAAAACAAAGCCTAACAGCAAGGATGAGCACAGGCAATGGCACCAGATGCAGGTAGGTGCTAAATTTTCTCTGCTCAGGGGCAGAAGGGCATCTTTGCTCAGTAAGGAGTTACTGCTATTTCTACTACTCCCACCTCAAGGGTTGGACTTGATGATCTCTGAGGTCCCTTCCAACCCAGACAATTCTATGATTCTTTCTTAGGTAGCAAATGACTGGGATGAGCAAAGGATTTCATTTGCTTTGACTTAACTGGAACTTCTCTATGTAGTCTGGTTTCAGAAAGAAAGATCCCACACATCTATTTACAGTGGGAGCTCTGTGTAGGAAAAGCTAAACATGTTAGGGAATATCTGCTTGCCTGCTTTAGCAAAGGTCTTGGGCTCAAAATGAGTTTTTGCTTTCTTTGTAGGGACAATAATGCACTTGGAAAGCAACGTGGTATCATCAAATCATAGAATGGTTTGAGTTGGAAAGGACCTTAAAGATCATTTAGTTCCAACCCCCCTGCATGGGCAGGGACACCTCCCACCAGACCAGGTTGCTCAAAGCTCCATCCAACCTGTCCTTGAACACTGTCAGGAAGGGGGCAGCCACAGCTTCTCTGGGCAACCTGTTCCAGTGTCTCACCATCCTTACAATAAAGAAATTATTCCAAATACCTAACCTAAATTTACCCTCTTTCAGTTTAAAACCATTACCCCTCATCCTATCACTACCTGCCCTTGCAAAAAGTCAGGTGTCTTTCCAACCTGCCACAGTGTGGGTGAGGGACATCACGCTGCATGCCACACCAACAGGCAGAGTTCAATGTGAGAGGTCTTCACAAGCCAGTTTTCACAAGAATATTTTCCATACTGATGGAGCTTGAACTTCCACAGGAGAAGGAACAGACCGACAGATCTCCGTGGACTGTTCCCTTCACCGACAGAGACCTGAAATGAACTAAAAGATTTTAGCAATCCAGAACTGAGTTATGCACTGGACAGAATTGAACGTGTGAAACATATTTTTCTATAAAATGTAAGCAAAAGCTTTAACCTTCCTTAAGCCCTGTTCAGCTGTGTGTCAGAGTAAATTTTACCCAAGTAGCAAGAGGGGTCCTGCCTAACCAGCCCTTGGGCTTCAGCACTACTGTGTTTGCATGGTACTGTCAAGACACAGAATCACAGATTTCATACTCAAACATAATTTATAACATCATCATGCGTGACAAAGCTATGCAGTTGCTAGGAAGCTTATAAAGAACACAACACAACTACCAAAACTAAAGGCAGAAAAAACTGCTGCATTTGACCTTAGTTCAGCAAAATTAGCACAATACTTCTGATTTCCAGCTCAGCTGTTCATCCCCCTCCTAATCCAAATAAGTAGCTATATTTGTGAGCTTTCTAAAAAAACTTTTGATTCTCAGCAGCTGTGCATGCACAAAAAGAAGGGATTAAAAATTCACCAGTAATTGGCAATCTGCAACTTCCAAAACCTTGCCTCCACTTGAGAGATGGAAATTTAAGAATTTCTAGTACTCAAATTGATGTAAAACACATTTGTTATCAGATTTAATGACCTATTGCTTTGCAGATAAATGAATAAGGTTAAAATAGAATTGTACAAACATCCTTGTAGCTGTGACATCAGAAGTATTGCACGTGTTCCAACCTCTGCTATCAAGGCTCCCAATAATTTATATACTGATAGGAAATAATTCTGTCAAGAAAATTGACAAAAGAAGCAAAATGCTGAAAACTTACACAATGCACTACAGATGACAACTATGCGAAGAGACAAAAACACCATAAAAAGATCACACAACCCAAGCCTTGCTGCACATCAAACTGAACTGCTATCAATTCTGTATCACTACAATTTTCCATATGTTATGTTCTGAAAAAATTAAATAAATAAGTAAATAAATTTTAAAAAATAATAAAATAAAATAATAAATAAATAAACAAATAAAAATTTAAAAATAAAAATATTAAAAAAAAAAAATAAACAATAAACAATAATAAAAAATAAAAATTAAATTTAAATAATAATAAAAAATAAAAAATTAAAAATAAAATAAAAAGTAAAAAATTAAAAAATAAAAATAATAAAAATAAAAAATAAAATAAAATAATAAAAATAAAAATAATTTTAAAAATTAAAAAAAATTAAAAATAAAAAAAATAAAAAATAAAAAATTAATTAAAAAAAATTAAAAAATGCTTCTAGTCCAGACATATTCCTATAATTAGAATGAATTTTTAAGTAAAACATCATGAAATTTGCATGAAACTCATCCAAAGCTGGGGGGAAGCAAATGAGCATTAAATGAGCACGAGCACTTTCAGTCCTTTTTCATGGGCCCCCAGAAGTCTCTCTGTAGAAGCAGATAGTTGGGCTTCATCTAATTGACTGCAGATGTCTGCAGATGAGCTGGTTGTCATGGCACCCCTTACCATCAGTAGAGAAAGACCAGGACCTCCTGGGTATATTTATCCCCATCCTGCAGTAAAGTTGTATAACCCACAAGATGAACTGTGCCCTGCACAGTTTCTGAAGAAGCCAGGATGCCCCTGGGGAAAACAGACTGGAGGCTGGGAGAGTATTAGTGCTCCTCGGAGCTGGTTCTGAGCAGCAGCAGGGACAAGAAGTGGTGTCGTGGCTCTTCCATGGCACACTCTGCACGTCTGGGATGGAAATCCCTGAGGTTTTTCTGGTATGCTGTCTCTGTCAGGGGTAGAGGACAGAACCCAGAGTGACTGAACCAACCCAGAGCAGACAACCAACAACTTCAGGTTCGTTTCAGGGCTCTGGCACAAACACACAGAAGCACTCTCCAAATACAGTGGGATTTTTGGCTCATTTTCTGCAGACCTTAAGTGATGCTGATTCAGAATAGAATATATAACACAAATTCAACCTACATTTCACATCTCAAAGTCCTCTGAGATTAATTGCTTACTTTTTCCACTGGCTATCTATGGGGGAAAAAAACTGGATTTCTCCCCTAAGTGAGTATGGAGTAGAAAGGTTTCTTATGGGCAATAGCCCCAATGAAGCCCATTCTGGATTTTTAGGAAGAAAGTCACAGTGCCAAAGCACATTTTTTTGCATCTGATTAGTTCTTATTTTACTCTACAGTATATTACACCATTGTTAAATATATACACACACTGTTAAAAGAAAAAAAAAATAATCTCTGTATATTTCAGCAGTATTTCTGCTTGATTCTTTTCAGTATCATCCATCATAGAGTACAGTTGTTCCCTGTTCCATTTTGAATACTTCAGCCTATAAAATCTGTTGTAATTTGCTTTATGTTCCTTTCCAGATGCTGGGAATGTGCAGAGGTGGACAGGGCAGGCATGGTAGAGTGACAGAAGGGAATGTGTGAAAGAGGGCATTGACAATGTGATGCATGGTATTATTTTTAATGTATTTTGAGTATAGACTTACTGTATGCATGTACATAGGTAGGTTTGGGCTTTAAAATTAAAGCTGAATGCAAGTTCAAAAAGCTAAATGCAGAGGAACATAGTGCACTGGAAAAACAACAGATTAGTGTTAATTTTAGCTAACTAGTGGATATTATACTACCAGCAGTAAACTCAGGAAAATTATTTAGGAAATGGTCTTTAGGAAAAACCCTTTTGTACAGACACAGCTACGCTTCAGGGAGAGAACAGGGAAAATAAAACTCAAGGCTAACGTTGGAGAGAAGATACTCAGTTGCTTTGTAACATGGTTTGACACATAGGATTTGATTTGGTGGATGACAGACCAACTTGCCTGTGGGCTTTGGGTGACTTTGTGACAAAATTAGTAGACTTCTCAGCTGAAAACTTGCATGGAACTAACACTAAGGGAAATAAGATGCGTGCAGAAAAGCAAAAATTAATATTGCTAAATTAGCAATAAATGTTGCTAAAACAGTAAATTAATTCATCTTAATCTGGTCCGCTTTAAAAAAAGAAAAAAAGAAAAAAAAAGGTCTGATGATTTTTGGGGTACAAGAAAGTTGTGGGCATCCTTCTTTAAACCTCTGCATGTAGTATGAGTGATTACATGCTGTTTGCACTTGAGATTAACAAGGGTACACCACCTTGTACATTTATCCTCTCTTAGAAGAGCATGATGTTTCTTACTTCAGCCATAGCAGCTGCTAGATAATAGGCGAGGCCTTAAAACTGGAGTCCAAGAGAAAAATTCCCAATAATTTAGAGCTCAGCTTTCATTGTAGCCCTTCATACTTTCTTCCAAGCTCCTACATGATTGTACCTGCACGGCTATGCATGATGTGCTTTTCCTTCACTGGGCAAAACCAAAAAAGCAATTTTCAGTACTTAGTAGGGTGTAGAGAAAACAGGTATGTCTGACTGCTCATAAAGCCACCTGGCCAAAACCAGCATTGCTATTTTCTTTCTGTTGTGCACACTGCTGAACTGCATTTAAGTGTCTTGATAAAGAGACCCAACCAAGCAGGCTGGAGTTTGCTGGTCAGCACTACTTATCAACAGAAGGAGCAGATGAATACAGTCCCTAGACAAGAGCTGAGCTCTAGTGCTGGCTTGGCTAGTGGCCTCCTGGGTAACCTTGCACAAGTCACTTCACCTCTCCATGCTCTCATTTGTGTCTGCTATGCTTGTAGCTCTTAAGAGTTCTTCCTGCACACTGTTAAGGACTTAGTGTGGTCAACAGCCCCTATTGCTAACAACAAATGGAAAAAAAACCCATCAAAAATTAAAAAAAACCCACACCTCAGCAATGAACTATGTTATCAGTTTATCAAAACATACATTACCCAGTCAAAACTTAACTTTACCTTTTTGCTCAGCGTGCTCAAAGCACAGATACCAACAACATGTACATAGTATGCAGACACGATGTGATTTAAAAGGCACCTGCAGTGTTACTTCCCACAGTGCCCCAAACTCCTGGCCAAGCAGTGCTAACCCTCTGTTGAACCTGGAGCATGGCAGGACTGTATAAAACAGGCATCAATATACAGCAAACTCTCCTAAATGTTCATGTGACAAGATCAAGTTTCTCCTTGGGTCCCCAAGGCTTTCTCAGCAAGCAGACCATCAGGAAGCAGCACCCTGGCAAGTTATGGCAACATGTTTATTACTAAGATTTTATTTTCTTTTGTAAACAGATCATTGCTTTGATGTTTTATTACACATCTTGAAGCTGTCCCAGGTTATGAACACTGCCTGCAGAAATACCTGCTTTATCACTTTTTTATTAGCAGACTCCCTTCTACCCCTGTATCAGCTCTCAGTTTGTTCAAAATTAAACCTTATGATATCTGGCCTCCTTCCACCTTGTGTGTGAAACGAAATGGGCAGAAAGGGCTCCTGCCCACTCACAGCAGCCTCTGCAGAGCTCCCTGCGGAGTGACTCCAAGACACATGAGGAAGACAAGCAGGAAAACCATGCAGCATTTTCGGGCATCTGAATGTTTCTGGGGTGATTTTTATTTTTTTTTTTTTCTTTGCCTCTATGCAACCTGAATAACAACTGCTTGTATTCTCTGTGGACTCTTGGTGTTGTATCTGAGACACCCAAACTCTGCAGGACAGCATAATTAATAACTAACCATTCATGAGGTAGTGAAAACAAGACCAATGTATTCTCTGTGGACTCTTGGTGTTGTATCTGAGACACCCAAACTCTGCAGGACAGCATAATTAATAACTAACCATTCATGAGGTAGTGAAAACAAGACCAAAGAGATGCTCAGAGAAGGGGTGAAAGCCTCTACATATGACAGTGTACAGCTTAGGCATGGAAGATGGGTCTCACACAGGAAGGGAAAGCAGGACCCACAGTAATGAAGAAACCCCATGAGGAGTTACTGCACTCTGTGAACAGGGGTAGGGAGGAGGAGGGCAGCAGTGGGACCCTTGCTGTGGCTGTGGAGAATCCGGGAGGTGCAGAGAAACTGAGGAAACAGCATGCATTACCCTTGAAGAGCAAGCTCCATTAAAGCTGCTTCTTGATCTCCACTTCCACATCTTTTTCCTCCTCCCTGCACCAGGAACAGGAACCTTCAGCTTCCCCATCCCTGGGGGCTGAGCAGGGCTGCCTCTTGGTCACCTGTGCCCCTTCAGACCCAATGGGGAGGAAACTGGGGACTACTCTGAGATCAACTCCACTGCCACAACCCAAACCCCCTTGCCCTCTACTGCCACAGCCCCAGTAGATTCTGAGAAAATTTGGTAATCTCAGATTTAAATGAAAATAAATAAATCTGGGGAATCTGTGCATCATTAAGCAACCATATGGAGAAGAATGGGAAAGGGAAGCAGGCTCCTACCACCACTATTTCTAGCACATACCCCCCCAATCCAGTTCTCACACTTCAGATAAAACCTTCAGAGGATACTTCGGCCCTGAACAGCTTTGGTAATTCAAGTTGTAACTCTAGAAGCAGCTTTAGCAACTTATCCCCATCACTACATGTGATCAAATACGAACGTAGTCCTACTGCAGAGACTTCCTTCGTAGAGAAAAAATATCAGAAGGTCTTGATAGGCCCCGAAACTGTGCTATACACACTTCCCAAGGGAAGGTCACACAAAACACAAAGTCTGAAAAATGGGTAAAAAAGATGCAGAGAAGATTGAGTGGCAGAAGAAGCGACAAATCTGGAGTGACTACCTGGTAGAATTGAGAGGAAGAGGACACTTGGAGTCTTATCTGCTTCCATGGAGGAAGTTCCACTCCCATGGAGTGCTTTCTGCACTCCTTCAGGGCACCTTGCAGCTGCAGGACAGGGCTGTCTGCCTGCACACAGATCACACTGCACCCAGGTAACATTACAGGTGCAACGTCTCAGGGATAGAAAGTAACACTACAGGCAAGGATGAAACAGGCTAAGAGGGGCATCACTTCCAACTGGTATTTAAAGGCTCCCCCCTGACTTGATGCTTATTGATTGCACCCTCACAAAAGACTCCAACCACCAGAAATCTGTCAGAAATGGTTCATTTTCTTTCCTTTAGCAGGCAACATTTTACAGGCAACTTATGGGGTTCTTACAGTATTACAATGTCCTGGTCTTCTCGCTTCTGCAGCCCCATGAACTTTGCCACTCAAACCCAATGCATATGTATGCCATTGCATGGGCAATGTACAGATATTCATTACAAGAGTAATGAATATCAGTTCATCAGGGTCACTCTTCTAACAAAAACATCCATGAATTCCCAACTGTGCCCTGTCCCTAGAAGGAACAACCTGTTTTTATTGGTATCTCTAAATATCATTTGCTTAACAGGAAATTTGAACTGAAACTCATGTGGAGCCTTTACTTTCTCTATATTGTCTTACATGAAGAGCAAAACTTCTGAAAAAGCCTAGAAACACTTCTGTTTGGTAGAATGAAAAAGGGCAGCAGAAATGAAAGTGTCAAAATTCAAGGTAAAAGAACAGTTATGGAAATTAACTGGAAAGTCCAGATCAAGTAGCTCACAAAATAATTCCTTTCATGCTTATGGCACCTGTGTACACCCAGTCCCTTGACCAGACTACAGAGAAAGTATATTAAAACTGTTCAGAGACCATGTTCCAAAGCCTGGCAGTTCAGACAACCATCTAAAATCATGAGAAAAGCCCCATTTTGCAAATGGCAGATGATTTGGCAAAACAGTGCAACAACCCCAGGGTTCCTACACTATGTAATGCCACAAACCATGAAAACATCAATACAAGAAACTGTGGATTTTCACCCCAGAGCACTCTCATACTGAAATAAAAATTGAATGCTAGAAAAGAAAAAATAGTCACTACTATTTGTAATTTCATCGGCATAAACTGGAATAATCCCAACTGCTTCTGTTTCAAATGACTTTGTGTGCAGAAGTGAGGCCAGTTAATGGTGTTCTGCATCTGCACAGCATCACCAGGTTTTTACCCCAAATACTAGAGGTGAAAAGGTGAACAGCAGAGCAAGTCTGCACTGCTAAACCAATTAAGTCTCTCTTGAAAAGGAATCCAAAACAACAGCAAGAGCTCAGATGCTACAAAGCATCCTTTTCAGAGGTATTTCATTACACTTGGCTTTCTTCCAGGGCTGAGGTCCAGAAGTATCAGCGCTGCCTTATTTTTTTCCCAAGAAATAAGTTGCTTGAATAATGCACACCTTGTGCACTGCATTGAAACAGGTGATCATTAATCCCCTTGGGGTTTTTTTCCATTCTGGTTTTTCTTCCCTGAGTTATATGAAAGAATTTTTTTTTCAGTTTTCAGCAGAAACCTGAAAACAAACCTGTGAATCACAAACAAAAATTTCACAGAAGGCAGAAACCCCTTTTCTCAGCAATTCTTTGTACATTCCAGAAATCCCACCTCATTTAATGATTTGTACCAAGGAGTGTACAAAAGCCCAAAGATGACTGCAGTCTAACTGCAAAATGATGGTGGTAGCTCAGCTCAGGTATCTTCCCCATCCCTTTGGGGAACACAGGACAGAGACGCTCAAAGGAAACCTCTGCTCCTGCAAAGACATCATAGATCTTTTATCTCAGAAAAAAAGTCTGCACCTACACACTTTAAAATTACTCCTTTGATGTGTCCTTTGACTACGTCCTTATCCCAGAGCCAGAGGGAATTTCTCCTGCTTTTTAATTCTTATCACTAAATTGAGCACCTCTGACTATCATCTTGTCTGAAGGCAATGATCTAGTAAGAACTGACTTCAACCAACAGGCAGTTCTTACTGCCTGTTAAATTACCTGTATGGGTAATTTAAATAAATGTAATACCTATGTCTTTGTGAGTCAGAATTATGACAATTTACTACAAAGCTCCCTCTTATCAGCAGTGGACCACCTGGAAGATGCTGTTGCATTTTGCTTTTCAGATGACATGAAATGAAAGTCCCTCCCCCTTGTGGTGTCTGGAAAACACAGAGTTATTTGGGAACCTTTCAGCTTGTCACACCTTGCCAGGAGGATCAAAACCCTTGAAAGGCACTTGCAATTTTAACCTTATTTTCACAGATGCTACCACAGCAGCCACAAATCCAGCTGTAGACCCAGATGTATCTGCTGCAGCTTTCAAGGCCAGCTCAGACACGCTTTAGATGATGAGTGCAGCTGTGTCTGCCAACTTTCCAAAGCAGGGGACATCTTTTTCGTTTGTTTTCACTTACTCCTGGAGGAGCCCTGGACTACTGGTGCAGACTGAGGTCTGGCCACAGAGTGGATTTAGCAGCTCTGAGGCAGCCAACCACATGTTCCTTCACGCTTTTGAGCTATCTTGACACAGCTACTGCTTTTGTTGCCCTCAGCCAATCTTTCAGACAGATCTGTTCATCGGTCTGGCTTGCTGGTGTGCTGCAAACTGGGAAAGAACAGAGAGAGGTTCTTGCAGCAATCCTTGTGTGCTTTAGCTACTGTTTCCTTTCATCTCCATAGCACTTTGCAGCTTTTAAATATTATATTAATGCAAGGTCATAAATGTTGAATGCCTCCTCTGCTACTTAAACAGCAATTTAAGAGAGCAGCTTGATGTACTATGCCTCATAAAAATGGAGCTTGTCATGGAGGAGAAGGAAAAACATTGTAAGCAGTAATCATTCTGAGAAAACATTGCTGGAAGATATATAATCCAACATGACACTTGGAGTTCTTGCCATAGAGCATTTGATCATAAAATAAAATAAAATAAAAATTGTTTTTAAGGTCTATATTCACATCAATGCACTATGCATCCTGTCAGAACAAAGAGTGCGCTAATTTAAGTGATAAATAAAAACCATTTTATTTTCACAGTCAAAGTATTTCCATCCCAAGAGTAATGGTAAAAATAGAGCTGCCGAAAGTAGAGTGCAACTGTGAGCACATCATATCATAACAGAAGTTCTGTATCTCATCAGAGGTCAGTGCAAGGTGATTATATCTCCTTTATGTCTCACCATGGGTTTCAGGTATCATCTGCTAAGCAAAGGATCAGTGGGGTGAATCCATCCTAAAAAGTACAGTAGTGTGGCAGCTGTGGGTAAAGAACAGCCAGAGAAATGAGCATGACCACTGGGTTTCAAGCTGAAACCACTCTTGGAGTCACCATGAAGTGGCCAAATGCTTTTCAAACCAAAGGACAGCAAAAGAGGACGTTTCACCGGCACTACATGGTGTACGTTCTCCTAGGATGAAGAGCAGGTGCATGGAGTCACTACTGTAGAGAATCACGGTGCTAATGAAAGGGCTGAAGAGCAGAAAAATTATTTTCCACTCAGGGAAAGGAAAACGCCTTTTGCCTATTACGATCGAAGCCCAGAGGGTGAAAGGACACACGGGTGGCACGCACACGGGACGTACCGTGCTCCAAGACACAGCCACCTCCTCCAGCCCAAAGGACCAGGAAGGAGACTGCGTGTTTTTTGCCAGTGGTGGGAGTCACAAGAACTCTTCAGAGCCCACCCCCTGCAACGGGTATCACCTTCCCCCCACCCGTGGGGCGGTGATGGAATGTGTTCACCTGTCTCACGCCGCAAGCATGCTACACCATCGCCCTGTGCGACACTGTCACCCCGTGCCATGCTGTCACCCCGCTCCTCGCCATCACCCGACGACAGCCCTCGTGTTCCAGCGCCTCGTGTGGGGACACCCAGGCTCCCGCTCAGACCTCTTGAGGAGGGCAGGCAGGCTCCCAGCGCCAATGGCACTGACCGGGGGGCACCGGCACCGGCCCCAGCCCCCGCAAGACGCCGAACCCTCCGTGCAACACGAACCCCGCACCTCCCAGCACCCCCGGTCCTCCGCCAGCACCCAGCGCGGCCCNNNNAGCTCCGCACCGCGACCGGGAGGGCAGGGACCGGAGAGCGCGGCGTGTCCGTCCCCGGCTCCCCGCAGCGCCGCCGCTTCGCTTCTGGAGCGTCTCGGGATGGAACAGGCGCAACCGGGGGTTCTGAAACGCTCCCGCTCTGCCGCCCCCGGAGCCTCGTCCCGCCGCCACGGAAAGTGGTTGCACTTTCACCTGCCGGTACGCGCGTTTCTTCTCCTCTCGTTCTGGAAGATTCGGAGACTTTATTACTCCTTGCAACTACCTGAAATGGAGGTCGCAGGGAGGCGGGTTCTGGCCTCTTCTCCCAAGTGAATAGTGCCAGGACTAGAGGAAATGGCCTGAAGTTGCACCAAGGGAGGTTTAAACTAGATACGAAGAGGAATTTCTTTACTGAGAGAGTAGTTAGGAGCTGGAAAGGGCTGCCCAGGGAGGTGGTGGAGTCACCATTCCTGGAGATATTTAAAAATCATGTAGATCAGGCACTGAAGGACATGCTCTAGTGGGCATGGTGAAACAGACATAGATTATTTTTTTTTTTTTTTTTCCGGGGGTGTGGGCGCTTGGACGAGGTGATCTTGGAGGTCTTTTCCAAGCGTGACAAGTTCTGTGATTACAAATAGGAGATGTGAGGCTTCTCCATGAGGTACTCTTTACTGGTGTCACTGCAATTAACACCTAATAATACCATGATTCAGGTGGCGACTTTTTTTGGGTTTGTTTTGTTTCCTCAGCTGAAGTTTTCACGGGAAGCATTTTGGGAAGTCTCCCTCGCAGCCCCCGTGAGCTCCTCCGGCAGCCGCGGAGGGAGGCGAGCGCAGGGCAGACTCCGGCATCCTCCCTCTTTGTAGCAAGCTGGCAGCAAGTCCCAGCACAGCGAAGAGGTGAAGCCGGCATCTATAAAACCTGCAGCTTCAGAAAACACTGTCAGTGAGCTCGCCCGGTAGCTTTGACTGTCACCTCTCCTAGGCATTAGAAACATCCGCTATTTTAATGCAGACCTGCACATATTTTAAGTGCTATAAAGTGGGGTGTAGCCCGGCTGTAATGCGTTTTCAGGCGATAGAGAATTTATGAAAAGTTCGTCTGGACAATTAAAGTGTTTCAGAACGTGAAGAGGAGAGGGGGAAAAAAAGAAAGGAAAGGAAAGGAAAGGAAAGGAAAGGAAAGGAAAGGAAAGGAAAGGAAAGGAAAGGAAAGGAAAGGAAAAAGGAAAAGAAAAGGAAAAGGGAAAGGAAAGGAAAAAGGAAAGGAAAAAGGAAAGGAAAGGAAAAAGGAAAAGAAAAGGAAAAGAAAAGGAGAGGAAAAGGAAATGGAAAAGGAAGGAAAGAAAAGGAAAAGGAAAGGAAAAGTAAGAAAAGGAAAAGGAGGAAGTCTTTTCACCTGATTTCTTAAAAGATTGTAAAGTGTTCCTGTCTGCTTACATCTGAAACTCATGTAGGGCTCCTGTGCCTGTCGCAAGGGGAGCAGCAGTAGGATCGCGCCCGAGTCATCTCCTTTCCCAACGCGTTAGCGATCGTGGCTGCCGAGCACAGCGCACGGCTGGCCTGGCGAGGGGCCGGGGGGCCGGGCTGGGCTCTCCCCATCCCGGCGCGGGGCTGCGGGGCTGCAGACGCTTGCCCACAGCCCGCTCTGCGGTGCCAACAAACCCCGCATCGCACGGCATGAGGATACTGAAGCAACCCTGACGCTGGCACGGGGGGAAGATGGCAAAAGCTTGTCTTTAAGGTCCTTTCCAACCCATCCCAACTGATGCACGTCAGTTGTTCCTGATTAAAAGGATCTGCCTAAAAAAAGCAGCTAGGATGTGAACCACTACTGCCCAAGGCTAGGCTTGCAGCGACGCAACACATACCTGGATGGGAGGGAAGGCTGTGGAAGCCAGGGTAGGCACAGAGAGCATTGGACACTTGTGATTTTAGGAGCAGAATACAACTCTGGACAAGTGCACCATGCCCGTGTTCATAGCACAGCAGCAGCTAACCTGTCCCAACCTTGGTGATTCTATTCTAATCCTTTAATCACTGACTCTGGTGAACTGTGACCTTCTGTAACAGTCTTCAATGGACTGAAAACTTAGGCTCTGCACTTCTCCCAGTCTTCTCCCAACCAACCAACTCCCATTTTCCCCCCCACTCTCCCTCAGGTCAGTTTTCCAGACTCTATTGTCTTTTTTTTCCGTCCCCTAACTTACCTTTGGGTGGTCAGCGTATTTTTTAATTTTAATGGATAAGCCAGTTTATAAGTGCTTGTCATTGGTCTAGTCACAGGTAAACCAGTCTTTCCTCTGCACTGACCAGCCTGGGCATCCATCCCACTGATTTTCAGGTCTCTGGCTAGCAGCTGTGCCTGGTTTAGATAACCAAATGTAGTTACCCACACCAATTACCAAGTCCTCCCTGGAAGGGACTGCACAGTAACAGCAGGCAATGCAACTACTTAGGATTAGTTCGGTGCTTAATTTTACCTAAACAAGTTTATGTAACTGCAGTTTATTCTACAACCCCCTTCCTCCCCTCCCCCCCACCTGCATTTGTCTGATTCCCAAGTATCTTATTATGGCTACACACAAATGCAGCACCAAATGTCCTACCAATAATTATTTCAGTTGAAGTCAAGGTAATCCTCTCATAACTGCAAATCAGTCAGGGTGATGTGTTATGGGCAGTTGTGTTCAACAGAAACAAATATATTCCCTAGCTGACATGGTGTCATAGCCTGAGGAGTTTTAACAGAGTTGCATGTTTTCCCATAAACTGACAAAATCTGGTCTGGTGGGAGGTGTCCCTGCCCATGGCAGGGGGGTTGGAACTAGATGATATTAAAGGCCCCTTCCAGCCCAAACCATTCTACCATCCTAGGCTTCAACCTCAAAAAAAAAAAAAAAAAAAAAAAAAAAAAAAAAAGTAATCTTTACATTCAGCCTTTTTAATCCTTGCCATAGGATTACATCCAAAATTATTCTATGATTAACACTTCTACAGTAATTAACTAACTGACTGAGCTCCACCAGTGGCCTGTTTCACACTGAGCATGGAACAGGAATTTTGCCACACTTACAGAGAATTAACATTGTTCAGAACACATGCCAGCAGAGTGATTAAAAAAATAAATAAGAAGGATAAGCAGCTCTGCCATATTGCCTGTGCTGGTGATGTTTTCTGGACAGCTGGCTAATGCAAGATAAGCTGCAATTTGCTACTTCAGATTTCTGGCTTCGTACTGCATTTATGGGGAACTACAAATTGTAACATACTACTGAAATGAAAGTGAATTATGGAAAGACACAGGAGTAAGTACACACTGGACATTCAGTGGCTGATGATGTATTTATGCCATTAAGTCATTCACTCATGCATTTTCACAATTCATATGAAGACAGGCTTGTTCAAGTAACAGATAATTAATATACTGAGCTAACCCCTGCCAAACAGTAAAACAGCTTCAGGAGGAAGAACCATATATTACTTTCCATTACTGCTTTTGGCAAATCAGTAGCGTGACTGATATATCAGGACACTTAAGTGTGACATAAAATATAACAAAAAATTTTCAATCATGTTAAAGAAGGCAGCACAAATTTCAATATACAGACTATATTGTTATTACAATTAATCTTTTTCAGACTGCTCAGCATAAAGGAGTTGAGAATTACACATTCCAACTAACATTTGATTTCTTTCAAAATCAAGAAACTTAGAAACAACAAAGTGTTACAGACATGATGTTGGAAAAAAATACAATTTAAGCACATTCCAAGAGCCCAGTTCTTTTTACACTTGCATGTGCTTTACTGACATTTGTCAAGACCATGGATGTGAGTGAAAAAATGTACAAGCAGGCATTAAAACATTCCAGTTAGACATGATTCCAATATTGTAAAACAGACAGTTAAGAATGCCATAGCTAACCAAGGAAAAACATTTAACAAACTGTGGCACTCCTTTCACATTAGCTAGATTTGTGGGAGGACAAAACTTGCTCAGAAAGAAGTTGTTCACGTGGGTGTAAAAATATCTGAATGCTGTTTTAATGTGTGATTCTCACCAAGAACACTGGAAAGCAGGGTCTTAGACATCAAGGCAATGAATTTCCTCTTCTTTTAAACGATGAAAGAATAAAATTAGAAATTTCGTAAGTTTTTATTAAAATATATTTTTTTAAATGCAGTGGAAATGCTTTGTATTTTCATCTGGACAGATAAGCCAGGAATAAGCATCAGAAAACTATCAGATGCTATCACGGGTTACCTCTCTTCAGTTTACACCTTAATGTTTCAGCATCAAATATGGGAAATTCTAAATATACTTGGTCCAGCTCTTCTTTCAGATGTAATATAGCAATCAGAAGTGCTCTTGGACACCACTGAACATCCAAGACCAGGCTTCTACAAGGAAAGAATGAGTCCTGCAATATATGCACGCTCTTTGTTTGAAAAAAATAAGCACACCTGTAGTATCCACACAAAGTGTGGGATTTTTTCTGAGTTTCCCCTCCGATGTATTTTGGAGCAGACTGTTTCATTCTGCATCCCTGTGACCCAGTCATGGGGTACTAAAACTAGTAACTACTGATACTGAAAAATAAACATACAGTCTGACTAAATTTTTCACCGAAGTTTGATAGCTCAGCCGTAGGTCAGTATGGTGTACAGTCCCTTTTCAAGATCTAGACTGTAACTTATTTTTCCAATATTCAGTTACCACTGAGGCATGATGCTACCTAGTTTACTGACTTGCCTACAAACTCTCCTAATACCATTTTTCAGCCTTTTTAAAAAACCATGCCTGCAAGCAGGATTCTGAAAAAGCTTTTATTTTATGAACTTGCTTTTTTTTTTTATGTGAAATCCTTCAGGGAAATCCTGAAAATGCTGTACTTTGTAAAAAGGAATTTTTATACTCAGTCTGACAACCTGGAGTGCAAAACTTCCATATATTGAGCAGTCAAATCATTACAGATAACATGACACCAAATATGAAGAGGAACTTAAAAAAATATTGTGATTTTCTTTTTTCCAGTAGAAGTGAACTAACAGTTTGGATGTGAAGAAAAGATAAATGCATTTCCACTCTGTTCTACCAGCACTTTTAGTCCCTATTCACACTTATTTAAAAAGATCTCATTTAAAATGATCATTATGTTCTGTGATGATCAGAGTCATTCAGCTAGACTCAAAAATAATAGTCAAGGTGAAGGGAAATCCAAAACACCCTTTGAAAGATATTCATAATGTTTAGAGTTCTGAAAGTCCTTTTGCAATAAAGACTGAATTGCACTCTGAAAATGGGCAATATTAAAAGTTAACAAATGCAAACTTCATCAACAATACTTTTTTCCTTTAGGACACTGTCAGAGGTCCTCCTAGGGGTCATGGGTAATTCTATCCTAACATTGACCAAAAAAAAAAAAAAAAAGATATATTTCATTTATATTTACATATTATACATATTTACATTTTTTTAATACTACAGTTGTAGAGGGGAAAAAAAAGCAAAAAAACAACCAAATAGGATACAGTTCTTCTATCTGCTTTTAAATGTCCCAATTGAATTTTTTTCCCTTTGAAAAAATGTACAAGTCCTCTTCAGGTCCTTTGGAAGCTAGATACAGTCCACGTTCCGCAGGCCACCATCCCTAGTAAAAGCACCGAATCTAAAATGAAAAAGAGGATGTTCTGAGGTAATTGACTACAGAATCTTTAATTCATTGTCATTTATTTACAAGTCTTTCCTTTCCCTTGCTGCATGCCAACATATGCATTTGTATCTAACTTTGGGATGTGAAAAGAAGACAAAAGAGAGAATACTGTGCTCTAAGAACAAAGCTGGGGATGGGGAACAAAACAAAATCAATTCCACTGGATGCTAAATTCAGCTCCACCAGCAATTTACCCTGAAGCTTTCAGGTGATTATTTTTATATATTTTATGATCATCATTGGAAAAAAAGCAAGATCAGTCTCTATGATAACACCACCACCCTCTCAGAATTGTAAGGAATATGTTGGCTTCTTTTCCTTCACTTTATTTAAGCAATCTAAAAGCTGCAAAATCATTCATTCATTCATTCAGATTGGTGTAATTCCACAGTTGTTAGGAATTATGCCTAAATGTGAGGAGTTAAAAGATTGTTGCAGGAGTTTTGTGTTTAAATTCCAAATTACTGTCTGTGCAACACATTTTTGTTAGCTAAACATCAGCAACATGAAAAAAAATGCCACGATAGCTTTGCCAGAGTGATTTTACAGTAATGTTTCAAGGCTCTGAATACTTTTTGGTTTTTTGGTTTTACCTCAGATATACAGTCCAAAATCTATTTACAACTGAAGAGATTATAGGATCATCCCTTAGTTTAAGTTCCTAATCTATAAAATGTACCAAATTAAGCTTGTTCTAAGCACCACCACAAAAAGGGAAAACATTTGCTTGCCTTTCCAAAATTTGATTGTTCTCAGCCATCTCTTTAACAACCCCTTCCATTTCTTCCTTTAGTTTCTTCATCCTGTAGTAACAAGAAGCAAAATAAAGGTTACAGTTCTTATAGGGACAGTTATCTGCTATGATCACTCACTACCACACAGCTTTCAGTAACACATCATTACATACAAAATAAGGGACAGATAACAGGTTGGTTATTTAATAAAAGTGACAGATGATTTATTACTGTTGTCCTCTACTTGCTTCCAAATCTGTACCATGGCTTTAGCACTACAAAGGTTTTTCTGCAAAATATAACTCTTTATCTTAATACAGCAATTAGCTGTAAATATTTTTTTGTCAATTTGTATAAGTTATAGAATATAACATCAATCCAATTAGAAAATTCTCACCCAAGAGTCATTTCCACTAGTGTGTTTGAGCTTGGATAGACTGTATTCATTGTATGTTTCATTCCAGTGGAAGCTGCAAACATTTTCTGTGGCAAAGCATCTTGTAACTGTAATAGACAAAAAGGCAATGTAAGTTACAATCTAAGCTGTCCTATGTATCTTGATGTCCACCTTAAAATCCTTCTTTAAAGTCTCCATTGCTATGATGCCTCATAAAATCATTACAATACTAAGGCAGCTGATACTCCCCAAATCGAGAACATCATAGAAAGTTTTGAATTGATACTATCTATAGTTCACTGATTTGTTCCATCTTCTTAAGTGTCTTTTACTTTCATAAGAAACTCTCAAAAGGAAGAATTACCTGTTTGTTATGTTTGTAAATATCCTAAGGCAACAGGACCTTAAGCAATAACTGACTTTGGTAGTGCTACTAAAATACAAACAAATAACAAGTAAAATGCTGCTCTCCACCATTCCTTAATTACTTTTACACCTATCATTTACTCTTCTTCAATTTATGTTTCCTTTATAAAGAGAATTCTAATTTTGTTGCATAAAAATACTCTCATTCTCTAAATTTTGAGATAATTCTTATTAGTCTGCATCCTGCAGAGTCACTGTCCAAATTTTAACAAAACATTTTCTTTCATTCACCAGCACTAGTTTAGAATGTATCCTATAGCACTTATCCCCTAATCTTGAATAGGTCAGTGGTGGTTTTATGCTACAGAATAGTATTAAGACAATCCACTATGTGCTCAGATACTACTATGACAACAGTTACACAGAACACTTCTCAATGAACCCACATACATTTGCACAATTTTTCCTGGGAGGGGGATGTTAACACCACCAAAAAATCCTCCCAAAACACCCCCCCCCCAAAAAAAAACCCCACAACAAACAACAACAATCCAACAAACCCCAAACCCAACCCCCCCACACCAAATTCAAAATTAAGTCAGGATTCACTCTATTCCACCCCAACATGAGCAGTAAAGCTACTAGAGACCAAATATTACATCCATGCAGCCCTATATTTTAATACAACTGCATTAATGTAAGACTCACTATAAATTACACTATCGACACTAAAAAATGTGGAGCAGTCTTTTATCTATGCAAACATTTGAGATTATTTTAAAGCATTCTACCTCATTTATATAATCCTGGTATTTTGATACCTCTTCTTCAATATCAAAGCACTGGTTGGTGAGAGCCAGTAACTGCTTTCTTGTGTGAAGCATTTTCCTGAAAGAAAAAAAAAAGATCTTTTAAGAGCTTTCTTTATACAAGCGTTGCAGCAAACTTTACCAAATATTAAAGAAATCAGATGCTTGCCTTGCCCAGTCCTCAGCTTTGTCCAAAAACGTGTCATACTTGCGGACACATTCATCTTTGAATAGAGCTATGGCTTTTGTAGCATGCAAATACAGCTTCTGCCTGCAACACAGAAAGAACCAAAACAGCATTACACTGCTTTCAAAAGCCTGTTCCTCTAAATCACTTTCTGAAACTTGGAGCAGAGATATGTGGACTTAAAATTCCCTCAGCCACCTTTACTCGTGCTCAATAAGCTGCATGAACTGACAGTATATGTTTCAAAATATTCCCTAGCAGGGAGAAGATTACTTGAAGCATTTAGTTGCAATTATTTGTCTATGAACAAATGGCCAAATGTCTTCTCTGAGTCACTATTTATCTGAGAAGGTAGGTATGTTTAAGGAAAGGGGATTCTGAATGGAAAGAATTTCATTCAACTTGTCCATATTTTATTAATAGCCAGTAGAAAATCATCTCCACATTAGTCACAAAGTCACTTCTCTCTTAGTAAGGGCCTTTTCCTACCTAAAACCAGGGAAAAAAAATGTACTTGCTATAAGATAGTTATGCCAAAGTCACATACAGGTATTTCACATGTACATTTGGAAGGTCTATCAGTGAAGAAACTCCACTGCCAGAAAGCACCTCATTACCACATGCTGGCACACCTACGTATTTAAGATACTGAAAGGAAAATTTTTACAAAAAAACCCAAACCCAAAACCAGGAGTCTAAAGAGGTCACAATTTACAATAAAAGCCAACAGAAGAAGTTATTGGCAAGAGCATATGAAAGCCATCATGGTACTTCCCAAAGGTAACTTCAAAACTTACTTGTCAAACTTGTGAATTTGTTCTTCATTATAAGAAAGCCCTAGGATCAGAGCAGATGACAGACATTACCAGTTTAATTCTGTTAATTGTACTTACAAAAAACTCTACTTCTCCACTAACTTTTTCCTATGTAGTTTCCTTTTCCTATCTTTATAGGTAGAAGTGGTCATTTACTACTTTTTTCCCTCCTCTTCAATCTTGCAATTCAAATTTATGAGATCAATAGTGGTGTTTCAATCATATGGGCTTTATGACAGTATCTCACTAAGACAGACCTACTAAGACAGACCAACCATCACTGTTGCTAACTAACTTTCCATTCCTACCACAAATATCTTTGTGGAACAAGGACTGACCTGTCCTTTACACTACAGTTTATGGTAAAAGTGAATCAAATAAGTTACTTACTTCGTTCTGCTTTGTCTTTTTTGAACTGATAATAAATATCAGTGATGGAACACAGCAGAGCCTGCAGCCTTTCTGGACTAGAGTGACAAAAGGAAGAAAGTGGCATATTTTAAATATAAATGTAAGTACCTATTAATGTTTTTTTTAATCTCACTGTAGAATTCAATACATATTAAACCAATTCATAGAGTTACTCACTTTCTGTCTTTTGGATGCATGCCTTCCTGATTTGCCCAGGTATCAGCCAGTAAACCACCAGGAGAAAGTTTGGTTTTGATATCTTGAAGACTAGTTTCTATTGTGCCCTGAGAGCTGGAGAGCTATGTAAGAACAAGAAAGTACCATCTTACCACTGGGCAAAGTGAAAAATTACTTGAGGCTGAAAACATAGAGAGCATGTTAATACAGTAGACTAATTCGTTAAACTGACCTTCGTTTAAAAAAAAAGAAAAAAAAAGGCCCAATTATTGGCTGAGCTTTGCTAAAAGCAGATAAAGCATGGTATTATTAAAGAAAGAATAATCTTTGATGCTGGCATTTCTGTTAAATAATATTTATTTTATTTCAACAAAACTTTTCTAACTTTCATATACTCCCTACTTACTTCTACACTTGTTCTTTTGGTTCATTAAGAATCCCAATAATTGCTATCTACATAATTCATACCTTTCTTTCTCTGCAGCTCATACAACCTTCAAAATAAAAATGCACTTAATCACCTTCTGCTTTTAGAATGGAGAACTTTGCACCTGCCCTGGACATCATAATGTGAAATTATTTTCAATTTTTCATTACTTGTCTGGAAATATTATGCAAAGTCCAAAGCAAATCACCCAGAAGTGTTCTTGTGTATGTACCATTTTAGAAAGACAACAAAGTAGTTTGAAATTCTTTAAGGAAAGGAAAAAAACCTGCAAACTTAAACATATTTTGTGGTTATAATGTTTTGCCTTAGTATTTTAGAAAAATAGGAGCTATTTTCAGAAACTTATTATTTTCACTACACTGTGTAAAAAAAGAACTTCTCTGCTTTCAGTATCCACATCTCATTTAACAATATTTAGCAGTCTAAAAATAACTTTGAAATTTTAGAGTTGTTATTCACAGAAAAACCTGTGTTAGCAACTATTTGGCTTTTTCTTTAGAAACACCATTTTGAGAATGACACAGACTTTGTGAGATACTTACATGCAACAGCTTTGTATGTATCTCTGAAATGTCATCCACTTCTGATGCTTCCAAGTTGATTTGCATCAAATTCTCATATCTGACCATAAAAAAAGCACATTTAAAAAGAAAATAATCAACCAGTAAATACACTCAAAATACTCCTTAAATCTACCGTGTAACAATAACTACCTTTTCTTTTATATACAGTACAGTATCTGTCAAGCAGCAACCATGGAACACTGACAAACTTAAGTGGACACTAATACTGTAAACATTTTAGTTAAGAAAAAAATTCCTTGAATTTTGAACCATTAAAAAGAAGTCTGAAAATTCCAGTCCTGACTTCTTTATTCTGTTCTCATTACCTGTATGCAACGGGCAAAGGAAAACTATTTCTTCTTATAAAACAATTTTCAAAGTGTTACCAAGCTAAAGTTATTTAAAATAGTCAGTGATACACATCAAACTAGTACTCCAGTGCACCAAAATGCTTTTCTTATTGGAAAGGTTGAGTTACCAAAGCCTTAAGGCTGGGTTAGCAGCACCATCATACTGATACTCTTCATGCGACCATAGCTCAAGTGCCTAATAAATCATTCAGAACAGTATTTTTCCTGTTGAGTTTCAAGCATGTTTTGTTTTTAAAAGCACATCAAAACCAGCTCAGCTGCTCTCAAAAAATACATTATTTTGCTGGAGCTTCATTCTTTGTTTACCTTTTCAAACAAAAGCTTTGCATTGTCATGCTTTGAAGCTTGGCATAGCCTTGAAATGAGATGACAAACAAGAGGACATGTCCTCTGCTAATTCCATAAAAGATTTATGAAGTTAAATTAACAGAAAGTCCTGTGACTCTGTAAGAGGCCAAAATGCTATATGCAAACATAACAAATTTCTGTTCACATGAGAACAACTGCAGTTTGCAAATGAACAGATTTTTTTTCAAATTGATGCTCTGAGACACTGTTGAATTCACTAGAATCACAAATCAGAAGCTCGAGCCACTTTTACTGAGCTTTAAGTGGTTTTCTTCTGGCAGAATGCAGAGAGAAACTATCTGAACCAAACACAGAGTAAGCAAGAACCAATCCTGTCAGCTACTCTAAGCTGGCTTGAAGAAGAGTTTGGGTTACAGCCCTGTTGATTTGTAATTAGGCTACACAGGTATTCTGTTATCTTGCTAGTTACCAACTTTGCTAATTTCACTTGTTTTTGCTTGTTTGTTTGCTTTAAAGCCCAGGTGTGTCAGTTTGCACATGTCTGGCATGCACATGCAAAATCTGACAAATCCTTGGTTACTCATAATTACTCCATACAAGCTGTTCCAGTAGCACACATGTAGCAGCTCCAACATCACTTAAGTTTGGTCGTAAGTCTACCCTGCAAACCCAGTGGCTCTACACGTGTGCATTAATTGTCTTGTGAGCATCTGCATTTTCAGAGCAGCCTGGAAGCAAGTTTACTGAACCCTATGACCAAGACAGCATTTGAGGAAGACTGGCAGTAGGTTGAATAGAGAAACAACTACTCATAGGAGAAGCCTGTGAAGAGCTGGAGTTTAAAGTTCATATCAGACTGCATAACCCACCTTAAAGACAGAGCTAATGCTAGTTCATGGAAAGACTGAACAAAATACTTGCAAGGACACTTTAGAAGTGGAAAAGAACGTGACTAAGAATTAGACACTGAGTGGGATTTGGAGATTAAACAAAGACTGGGAGAGAAAGAAAATGAAACCTGGAGGAAAAATTCAGTGGTGCAATCCCATCTTCTACAGACAGAACTTGACAGAAAGTGGTAGGGCAGAAGAGTCTGCTCATTGGAAAACATTTGCTTTCTTGGAACGGAAGACAAAAGAAATTAGTGTCTTCCTTTCAAACTTGGAAGTCTCCTATGCTAAAAGATAAAAATCCTGTAGTATTGTTTTGTATTATAAAGTTGTCAGTTTTAAGGAAAACACTCCAAAAAACTTACTACTATATTGACCTAAATGGTTCTACATGGGCAACAGTGAGATTCTGTGATATAGATCTCTGCCATCTGAATTAACCAAAATAGACAAAAATAAATTAATAGTCAGGCACTTTAAAATACGACAAGTAGAATTTCTTATGCAGCTTACTGTGGTATCTCTGTGCATGCACTGTGATCTAGGGATAAATGAATGCAGCTTTGGGTTTTAGTGGTGTGTTTGTTTTTTTTTTTCTTTTTGTTGTTGCTTTTTCATTTGTTTTTCCATTTGTTTGATCAGAGGTGCTTTGGTTTTTTGGGGGTGCTTGGTTTGGGGTTTTGGGTTTGTTTTTTTGTTTTGTTTTGTTTTTTGTTTTCTTAAAATAATTTTCGTTTGGAGGTGTTTTTTTTGTTTTTTTTTTTTTTTTTTTTTTTTTTTTTTTTTAGCTGCTCTATATTGTATTTCAGCACTAAAATTTCTCCCACACAGAAAATGCTATGGTCCTAAAGCTGTAATATTGTAAAGCTGGGGCAGTATTTAAAGGCATCCTTAATAAACACATACAAGCAAACTCAGTGACTAAATCACTAATGAAAGGAAAGCTACATGATTCTTTGTCAAGGCTTTACTGTGGCTTCTAAAGTCAATAGTAGCACATGAGCTGAGTCAGAAGAGAAAAAAGACCACATACAATTGCTACTCAATAGTAATTATTTGTTTCCACTAGGTTAAGCAGCAAACTTGGCACTCTAATGTAAAGTGTATTTCTAAATCTCAAGTAAGGTTTCCTTTCTAAAACCAGCAAGGATATGAAATTAAAATTTAATTTGTGGATGCAAAAAACTCATAAATAAACATAACTTAAAAACCTGCTGGCATTAAAGATGATAATGAAAAATCAGTGCATTCCATCTAGTGCTTCTACTCACATTTTCTCAGCTTTCTCAATGTTTCTGCTGCAGAAATCCAGTCTAATGACAACCTCTGTCTTTTTATGAACCATTTCATTGTAATCATCCTTGATTATTTCACTAAAAAAAGGAAACATTAGTCTGTAAGAAAAGTATTTGACTGCCATTTTACCAGCATTCAGTAATACAATACACCTTTGGTAATAACTGATAGTAAGAATTGATTTCAGTTAAAGATGCATTAGTATAATCCTCATAAAACTATCTTGTGCAAGCTCTTCAATTGCACTTGCATTTTACCAGAGCTTAGACTTAATCTACAGAAGAAAATGAAAAGGCAAAAACCTAAACCTTTGTCAGAAAATATATTTTTGTTTCCTTAATGAAGGAAAGAAGTAAAAAATTCAGCAAACCTATTCATAGTCAAGGAGTAAAGAAAACCTCTGAAGACAGTGAGAGATCACAGAATTCTGTACTGATAATCAAGGCGTATCTCAATTAAAAAAAAAAAAAAAAAAAAGATTCCAGGAAATTCAATCAATTTCTTACATTAGCCATCGTATTCCTTTTCGCATCAGCTCCTGGTAAAGTAGCAAAGAACTGGCAACTCTGCAGGCATAACATACAATACCTGTTACTGCCTGGTGGAAAAAAACAAACAACAACCACAATTAGTACTAACATTCTCTTAACAATTGTTTGGAGCCAATTAATCACAACAAAGCAACACAGATTAATAGAAGAAAGAACAACATGAAGATGGGAGTTTAAAATGCCCAAGCTTTTAGTCAGGAGATAACCAAACACATCATGGAGGCACAGCTAAACACGGGAGTGAGTCTGCCCAGTTTTGCTGCAATATCTGTTAGGGATACAAATAAGTAAGTCACCTTTTCAGATACACGAAGTACTATTTCCTCCGTAGTTTAGGAATTAAATACATACATTAAAACAAACTTGTAAAAATGACATTTTCAAATTCTAAGGCTAGGGACCTCCTTCATTCACTTAATCCCACTTACAAGTTTGCTGCATTATTTAGAACTGTGAACAAAGATTCTGAAGCTAAAATTTACAATATTTTAAAGAATTATAACAAACAAAAATTTGTCAGTTTATACTTTTTAAGACTTCTTATATCCAAAGAGACACACACCCTCAGGACTACCATGTGTGAATACAAGGCTCCTCAGCAGTCAGGTTACATAGGCATACTATAAATGGTGGTCAAAGCATGGCAAGGAATACTTAAAGTGGCTCCAGAAAAATGATGAAAAGAATTAAACATCTTATTTCTCCCAGATGCAGAAAACTTGCAAGAGGAGTAACAGAAATTTCACTCTTCAGCAGAGTCCTGGAGACTCCTTCTTACTGGGAGAAAGATTAAAGTTACTTGTCTTACATTAAGTTTTGCAGCATCATAGGGAATGTTACGAATCTTCTAGATAATCTAAGGAGTCCAAAGCTCCTCTCCCCTGATTGTTGAATTATGCACTTGGGATTTAGTAGGTTGGGTTTTGGGTTTGCTCCTTTTAAAAAAAAAAAAAAAAAATACGAATAGGGCTTTAATATAGTTTTGAAGCCCTTACTAACAAATATGTTTCTGTAACCAGAATCCTCACTAGCATATTAAAAATAGCTTCATTAACATTATCCATCTGAAAAATCTTTCATTTCAGTGTCATTATCTGAGACAGAAATATAAATCACAAACATAATTACTCACTTTAGCCATACTTGCATCCCCATCCAAATCATAACGTTGATGTACTTTAGGAAGTAAAACTGAAACATAAAAGAAACATCTGTATCATCTCACTCACCCACACTCTTCAGCACTTTGGTGTGAGTGCCAGCTGGCCCAAGCAGTCAGTATGTAGAACATACTGACAAAAGAAACACCACCTCTCAACTAGAGGCCTGGAGGCCCGTCCTCCAGCTTATCTCTTACAAAAAGGGGCTCTAGCCTAAGGCCCCCTGTAAGCCTCTCAATGATAAATGGAAATGCAAAAACTTAAGGTAATGCAGAAACAGAAAAAAAAAAATCTTCTAAGCAAAGGTAATTTTTCATGACTTCCTCTGTTAACTGAAAGATTACCACATTCATGACAAATGAAAAAAAAAAAAAGTAAAACTTGAATTTCTACTTAGTGAGTAATGGAAAAGAAGAACCATCTTTCAATCCCATTCTATGACGTTCCTTTCTATTTGTTAAAAATTTCATGCTTCAAAAGATTTCATAACTCCATATGCACCACCACACCTCAGCACACAATTACTACAAAAATTACAAGCAACTACTATTACTGGAAAAAAATATGCTGGATAATCAGCATTTTAAAAAAAATTTGGGCTGCATACCTAGAGCTTAAGGTATCACAGAATCATAGAATGTCAGGTTGGAAGGGACCTCAAGGATCATCTGGTCCAACCCTTCTTATATTATTGTTTATATGAGATGTCTCAGCACCTCGTCAAGCTGAGACTTAAATCTTTCCAAAGTAGGGGAATCCACCCCTTCCCCTGGGAGACCATTCCAATGTCTGACTGTCCTCATAGTGAAACTGTCCTCTTGTGTTCAATCAGAACCTCCCCAGGAGCAACTTGTGCCCATTGCCCCTTGTCCACATGACTCCTTGTAAATGTAGCTGCCCTTTAAGTACTGGAACATTGTAATAAGGTCTCCCTTAAGCCTTCTCTTCTCAAGGCTGAACAGACAGTTTTCTCAGCCCCCCCTTGTACGGCAAAATCATCAACAGAAAATTTTCAAACACTATTTCTAAGAAATAACAGACTTAAAATGATAACTAATGATTAAATAAACAATTAAATAACCCGAACTATTTACCAAAGATAGCTATAAGGAAGGGAAAATAACCTTCATATACCTTCTTCATAGATTAATCCAACAATGTTCACTGCCTCCCTGCTTACTACAAAGATTGGATTCTCCTCAGTTGTCCTGGGGAAGTGCTGTGCCAATCTGCCAGGCTCCAATATTAAACGCCGACCTTCATACAACAGTTCTTGATTCTGAGATGGTATTTTTGTCTGTTTGTAGACCAGCTCATGAAATATAGTAGCTCTGTAATACAAACAATATAACCAGTGGTAGTCAGACTCACTACAATACTTCAGCAATTTAGATTTTGTATTACGTGAATTAAAATCCCTTTTAATCTGGTTTTACACTGACAGCATTTGATCTGTAAGCAGAACAAAAAGCAGCACAGTGCCTAGGGCTCCAGGTTGCTCTGTTGCAAAAATAAATGCTGTTTCCTGCAAGATATCAAACTTCCCTTTCTACCTCTGATTTTCTGCCAAAGCGTTTCTGTGTAAACAAACTTCCTTTGTCCTGAAGGTCACTAAAAACAGGCAACACAGATAACAGGAAAGGAGCCCACTTCAGCTTTCTCTGGCATTCCCATTTCTTCAAAGGAGACAGGTGGAGAGAAAAGTCTGATGTTTTACATGTCCAAAGCACACATGTTCAGTTCAGTTCAGCCTGTAAGCTAACAGGTAGCCAGACTATCTCCTGTGACAGCAGTGATAAGGAAGACCCAAGACACGCTGCTATTTTATTTCCAGTAATCTATGGATACATGGCATAAAAACTTACAATAAACCTCTGCAGCCCAAAAAAAACCCCCACACAACAACCCAACAAAACCTCTCACAAAGAAGAAAAACCTTAAGCACACTAACCACTTTGCCTCCTATGCACCACTAGTACACTGTCACTTCTTAACACTGCAGCTAGTATATAAATAGTCATAAAGGTAAATAATAATAAAGTAAATTTTTTAAAAAGGAAGTACAAAAAGCAGGTTGAGCCACATGCAAGATTACTCTGCAAAAATAGTACACGGGCTTTCTCAAAATACAAATCACAGAAGAGTAAAACTGAAAAAGGAGAGAACAACACATGCTCTATATTATCTCTAAGAAGGCAGAGAAAGGGGACTTATTTTTGTATTGATAAAGTAAACTCCATGTAACTCAGAATCTTAAGTTGTACCAATTACAACTTCAAAAGCTTTATGAGAGTTTTATCCCAGACACTGATGTGCAAATTTTGTGCACCTGAAGACAAGATAAGCAAGTCTCTGGAAAATGACTTTGCAAATAAGTAACATACAAATGTGGAACGAGTTGGTATTTGTTAAGAGCACAGACACATTGTAACACATCAAGGGTTAAATCTGAGCTCTGTAACTGATTATGACCAAGTTTAAGATCAGTTGATTTGACCTTCAATGATTTTACTTTTGGTCAACATGCTTCTATGCATTGTGACTACCCAGGAGAATTACAAGCTTCCACTTTTTCAGAGAAACTGCCAAGGAACAATAAACTGAATTTGTAACACTAGTGATCTGAGGTCATAGTACTGTTTACCTGAAAAAGAGCAAAGTTAACAAAAATAGAGAGAACTTACGTATTATAGCTGTGAATATATACTTTGTGCAAGGTCATCTGCTGTAGTGAAAAGATGTGGATTATTATTCGGTGCAGTATGTCACTTGTCTCTGCAAAGAACTGGTCAAACCCCCAGCATTTTTCCTGGTCTGCTTCAAGAATATTTGCAAGGACAGGTGTGAGCAGTACTTGCAGACCCCTAGAGAACACCAGGAAGAGATAAGACAACTTGAATTTACTTGGATCTTTTTACCTTGTAATCAATTGCAATACTTTGTTTTACCTGTTTGATGAATACAGATCTATTAATCCATCAAGAATGCTCCAGTGACTTCTTTTAGCCCCACCTCTACCAAAAAACCAAAATGTTCAACGATTGTGCCCATTGCTTTTCATTAATACATACTGTATCTCTTTTTAGGCACAACTATGAAATACTTCTCCCTTGGTATCTGACATATTTCACAGGTATTGGGAAAATGGCACACAATTAAAAAAGTCTACCCTATACAGCTACAGACACTTTTTACCACTGCTGGTCAATTGTCTTTTACCCAGCTCATTCAGCACACTTAGCACAGTTCAACACTTTCAAGAAAGCTACTGCCATTTATGGTTTGCTGCCTGAGCTGCTTGTGTGAGCACACTATGTTGCTTTCAATCAAAATCATCTGGGTTAGCAAAGCCTCATTATTTAAATTGTCAACACTAACAGAATTCATTCTGATCAAGATGGGGCTTAATATGCATGCATGCACCTCAACTGCTGCAAAGAAAAATGAGCAACTACTGCCTTATATTTATTACTGCTCCAGGAGAAAGGCCAGCTTAAACTACTTGCAGTTCTGCTTTGAGAATGTGAACTGCAAAGAAATATATGGGTCCAACTCCTGAGTTTTAATGACCAATTTCTTCAACATTTTAACATTATGTACATGTCAAACTTGGACCCAGCAGTAAAACTGGTAACATTCTGAAGCAAACACCAGTGGCTTACAAGCACACTGATGGCCCCATTAGAGGTCAGTGGATGCTGTGCTCAAACTCACTTTAGTACTAAACTTCTAACAGTAAATACTGCTTAAATGCTAGTTGAAAATATTTCCCTTAAAGGATATTTATTGAAGAATTCTGACTCCTTTATTATTTCAAGCACTTCAAATATATGAAATAAGCAGAGGAAATCACAAATATATACATATATATATATGTATATATATACATAAATCAAAAGTTCTGCATACTATAAACTAATGAACTAATATAAACCAGACTTGCACACTGTCCCTTATGGATCTATGTATTTGTCTTCCAGAAAGCTTGTTTCCATGATCTGTTCACAAAATACTTTCCTTCTCCTGTTATTATTAAAGAGTAGTAATTTTAAAATACTGAAAAAGTCTCAGGAAGGCAAATAGGTAAATGGGTTATGGGAGGTGTTTTTAAGATAACATTGAGATTAGATCTTCCATGGTTGTTCCTACTGAGTATTATGATATCAAAGCAAAAATATGATAAAAAAAAATTTAAAAGGTACTATGAGACTATGTTGAAATGTGCTGATGTGAATTTTTTCCTGGCAAAGATGCAAGTCTCTAAATTGTTTTTTCTTATAATTTCCTTCCCACTGTCTAATCTTTGTAATGTCTGAGGTCACATTTCTGCAAGAAAGGTTGTCAATCAGTTAAATGTTCATTAAATCTTCAGAGTCTTTCCTTAGGGTGGAGAAAACACTGTAATAATCTTTCTTCTACTCATACCCCTTCAGATTCTCACGTGGTCATTTAGCAGTCAAAAATTAGAAGATTAGTAAATACTTAGTAAATTAGCAGACATAAAACTGTTTGGACAGATGGGAAGAAAAACCACTTGATAACCTAATAGGAGTTCAAAGAAAACTGCAAGTGTCCAATGACCCAGTCCTAAGAGAGTAACTGGAAAGGATCAATCAAGTAGCACTGAAATCTTTTGTGAGAAGTTCGGACTTACTTTGAAAGACTACAAGAAACAGGCATCTCCCAACTCCACTCAATTGGTCCATTTTCTGCTTTCTGTATTCCAGAGATAGCACCAGAAGGCTTTCCAGTGATTATTTTATACCTGTGATACATCAGAAAAATAATAGAGACTTCAACTACCACCTCTTATGCATACATAGGTCTAGTAACTAATTCTGAAAGGGGTATCAATAATATAAATGTTAACAGGTTAGCCTAAACTTTTAAGTGATGCAATAACTAGGAAGCTTCACTTACAAGCTGACAGAGTGGTGCTAAAATAGCAAACAATGGAAAGAAAACACTTCAGGCTATGTTGGAGAAGCAACTTTGTTCACCTCAGCATTGGGACAACTTTAAGAGACATTTCAGGCACCACTGGAAGAAGCTGAAGTTTTTTCACAAGTGTTAATGAATCAAAGTTAGATTTCCAAGGCAGTTCAATTTAGACATTTATATGACTACTTCTAGCATGTTCCATGGCATGAGATGCCATTTGTCCACCACCAAGTCACTTGGGGATAAAGAAGGAACAGGAGTTGGACTTTGAGAAATTACTTTAAGTTGGAAACATTTAGCAATTTGGATGCAATTTGGTATTGAATAGGCTAGTATTTCCCAAATTTCTCATGAAACAAATGAGAGGCATTAGGCTTTTTACAACAGAAAATTTAAGTTGTCCTTTCTCTTTTTGGAGGATGAGGTACATTAAAAAAGCATGTTCCTTGCCTGTCTCTCAAGGAGATACAACAAGAATTCCTGTAGGATAATGGCAGGTTGGGCAGTTCACTGATCTAAGAAAATTGAGTCTGTTTTTACAAGGAGTACAAGAAGAGAGACATTATTGGCCTACTAATGTTTCCAAGTACTCTGTTGCTTTATTTTTCAAATGTAACACACAAAGCAACAATAAAATAGAAGTAGACTACAATGAAGATGAAACAGGTATCAATTCCAACAAACATGTCATAGATAGAAATTGTTTCCCATTCACAAGTCACTCCTGTTATCTTCAGCCACATTCCACAACTATTCTACCCAAAAAATGTCAGTCTCATGGGTAATGCCTGCATTTCAAGACTGCCTGGTAAGACAGTCATTTGGAGGACAACAAAAATTTGCAGCACTGAAAACCCATTTCGTAATACCATCATACTGCCTGCATATCAAAGTGGAAAAATACTGATACTTTGAGGAAGCTCTGATGCTTAAATCTGGTCTTCAGGTACCACAGAGCAAAATCCTTGTTGAAGCAGAATGTTTTGGCTGGGATACATTTTCCTTGTGAAACACATCATATGGTGATGTGTTTTGGATTTGTGACCAAACAGCACCAGTAAGAGTGGGATGTTTTTGTCACTGATAAGCAGTGCTTACACAGGGTCAAAAGCTTTTCCACTTCTCATGCTGCCCCAGTAGCATGACAGACAAGATTCTGGAATAGGACACAGCAGATCCCAAGGTATATTCCATACCATATGACATGCTCAGCAATAAAAGCTGGAGGGCAGAAATGTGCTAGAGTGGCAGTTGTTCAGGGATCCACTGGCCATCAGCTGGCTGATGATGAGCAAGTGTGTGTGTGGGGGGGGTTGCATCATTTTTTGCTCTTGGTTTTGTCATCCTTTGGGTTTAGGGGTGTGTGTGGGGGGTTGTTGGGTTTGTTCTGGGTCTTTTTAACATATTAAACTGTCTTTATCTCAACCTACGAGTTTTCGTGCTTTTATCTTTCCAATTCTCTTCCCCATCACCCTGTGGGGGAGTGAGTGAAGAGCTGTGTGGTGCTCAGCTGCCTACTGGGGTTAAGCCACAACAAAGTTTTTCCTTAAATATTGTCACTGCTTTAATGTTTATTGTATGTGTGTAGGATTTCTTGATAATAAGCACTTCATGGACTGACTTAATTTACAAACAGATAAAAATCTCCTTCTAAATTACCTACATCACTTCCTTGTTCCTACGAGGTCCTTCAAAAGGTCGGAAAGGCAAACTCCCTGTAGCAGCATGGTAAAAGGTCACCCCTATGCTCCACAGATCAACTGTTGCTCCATACTTTTTCTGATGCTCTTTCCTCAAAACTGCTCTCTCATACATATCAGGATGCTAGAGGAGAAAAAAAAAAAAAAAAAAAAAAAAAAAAAATCCCCAAAACTTTAAAGTGTTTTTTGCAAAACTTTAATAAAATTGGCTATCATACCAAGGATAATATTCACATACTTTTGTGATATTCTGTCAGAAAAACTTAAGAAAATTCTATGATACAAGCTAACTTTGCTTTTTTATTAAAGAGCTGAAAGTTTAGAATGACAAATTATCTTGCTGTGAACTTATAGATGAGATTTTTATTCTTTACATTGTTCCTATAGCAATTCTAACTTACTGATTTCTGGGTTTGTCTCGCTTTTTTTTTTTTTTTTTTTTTTTTTTTTTTAATTTGACAACTAGAATAAAACACCACTAAAAAAAAGAGAAAGCCAGTATTCCCTGCAGATGGTTTTGGAACACTGGAAGCCAAACTGGAAAATGATCAATAGCAGAGGAGAATACCAGTTATGATAACACATGTGGGAAAACATAGCAGGAAGAACGTTATGCCTCAGATCCTTGTAGTGATGTTTCTCTATCTGCCTCTCTTTGGTTAACTATGATGTCAGATGAACCTTAACTATGCATTTCATTATACAAGTAGCTCAAACACCAACTTAAAAATATCTACAAAGAAACCCATAACTGAAATAATGTTGTTCTGCCGTTAACACAAGGCAACAGTGGGAATTAGACCTGGAAATTATTTAAAGGCTACCATGTTGAGATCAGCAGAATTGGCATGAACCAAGGTAAAAGAGGGGGAAAACTGCCAAAACAATTATAATACAGAAGTTTAAATACTAATTCCCAACTTTCACCTACTCTCATCCCAAAGGGCCTCAGACTTCAAACATTTCTTTTGAACAGAAGTAAAATCATTTGAGCTTACCAAATACTCTTCTGTGCCATAGAGAGAAACAAATTGTTCATCATCTTCAAGTTCTCGTGCAGCACCAAAGTCTGTAAGCTTGTAAACAGACTGACCATCCTCACCTATAACACGCATGATATTGCCAGGTTTGATGTCACGGTGCACTATTCCATTCTCACGAAGATGATTCATCCCAGCCACTTCAATTTAAAAAAAAAAAAACAAAAAACCCCACACCAGAATTTACATATACATCTTGACACAGGCTACACAAACACCAAATTGTAAGGCTTAGAAGATATATGTGTTTACTTTCTCAGTGGGAAGGAGAATGGACACTCAGTTATCAAAAAGACCAGGAGCAGAGATTACTCTAAGCCTTTTTGCCTTTTTTTTTTCTTTCAGACAGCTAAATTTCAGTATTTCTTGCTCTCAGCAATATCTGTCCCATAAAGTAAAGGAGGAAAATTCTGTAATAGGCAGGCATAGGTAAACCTCATTACTTTTGTAATTTACATTTCTGAGAATAATTGTTATTAGGAATCAGTCCAAAAAGCAAAAAATCACCTTGAAACAAACAAACAAAAAAATAACTATAGCAATGTTTTAATCAGAAATGGCTTCTTAATGCACCTATCTACACATATATAGAAGATGTGATCCCATATGACCATATTAATTTGTTCAATCAGTTGACATTAAATCAGTTTCCTCCTTTCTTGCTGTTTCAAGGTAAACAAAACAAGTACAAGTTCATTTCAGTCAACAAATCAGACCAAAGAGGAATGTCTACATACCCACATCTCTCAAAACAATTAGGAACTCAGACTCTGGTAAACCAAAGGCATTAGATGGCTCCTCTAAAACTGTATATAAACTCCCACAGGGACAAAATTCCATAACTAGTACTTTGTGTCTAGTTGTTGTCTGTAAAAAAAAAAATGAAAAAGGTAAGTTTCAATTGTGAAAAACATGTCAGAAATTACATACAACCACAGGATCTTACTTTAAATTAAAAGGAAAAATAAAATCTGCAGCTATAAATCCCATTCTTCAAAAGAAGTACAGGTGATTTTTTATTGTTTCATGTATTCTAACTTGGAGAGGGGTGGGAAAAACTAAGAAAGCAACAAGTTCTAGGCATTTTGAGGGTTGACAGCAGTATTGACAGGTGGATAAATAAGAAACCATAGCACAGAAGAGCAGAGAGCAGCAATTGTCATCTTTCCTCTTCAGTGATCTCAGCATCTGGGACATTTCAACTGATCTGTTTCGGCAGTTTCAGTTTCAGCACACCCACAGCTGTGCAGCAATTCATACTTACATACAAGTTCCACATGTCCTATGTCACTATTTTAGTTGGTTGCAAAGCAAAAGCATAAAATTGACAGAATTACTGAAACATCTCCAGCTATCAGTATGTACTAAATATTCATAGATGTAGATAGATTAAAAACCCTAATTCAAGATAAAGCTGATGCCAGTGGCTTCTCCTCTATTGTTAATGACAAAGCAAAGACATTTACTGTGGTTGCTATCATGCATCTACAATCACAACAATTCATTACCTCTTCTTCAATGGCAAACAATTTGACAATGTTTTTATGATTTAGTTTCTTCAATACTTCAAACTCTCGCATCTGAACATCCACAGGGCGAAGGAAACTTATACTGTTAAATACTTTGACAGCATACAAATCCCCAGTTTTCTGTTAAAAAAAGCAGAAATTATCAAATGGAAGCACATATTGGTTTAGTTTTAGACAAAAATCCAATACACAAGCAGAATGGAAACTCAATGTTACCCCACAAAATCTAAATTTTAAAAAAAGAATAGTTAGGTAAGAAAGGCTACACATTTAAGAATGATCCATAAACTTACCTCTTCAGCAAGAGGTAAGCCACTTACCCAGATCAAGAAAAGACAGGCACATACTACACTTGAGAATCTTGGCTTGTTTAAGTTAAGAGACAACTTTCAAGAAACTGAACTTTACCTTATTTTTCTTTATTGTTCTGTTTATACTGATAAAGCAGTATTTTGTTTTTTCAAAGAAGGCTGGTAGAGCTCCATATACCACTCGTGTAAAGTCCTGAAGCAATTCAAACTCACACAGTAAGCAAGAGGAGCAGATTCATGAGCTTAATCAAAGACTTAAGTTCTCAAGTGATACAGCCCCAACAGGCTCAGACATCCAAAGCACCTGCTGAGAGTGCAGCTCCTGTGCCTCTCAGGGCAAAGTACCTCCCTGTGCCCACTCCAGGGATGAGCTTACATTACCAGTCCTGTGCCTGACAGATTCCTTCCAAGGACAAAGCTTTCCTGTGCTTAGGCAAGGTGTGTACAGCACACTTATGTGCACTATTGGTGCCCAGGTAAAAGTTTTCTGCCACTGACAGCAAGCTGCAGGTCATGAGCTCAGATTAGTGAGGATGATGACAGGTGCAACCACGAAACCATAAGCTTTACAAGGAGAATGTTTTGTGTTGAAATTCACTCACCCAGAAAAGCAAATTAACTGCACAATTATTGCTCAGTGTTGTTTCACGGGTAAATGGGGAACATAGGAAACATTGTTATTTTATATATAACTTCATATTGATTTTGCACAGACTGTCATTACTGTAAGGGAAGGTTGCTTCCACAACCAGGCTGTTTCACACTGATTACTCAAAAAAAAAAAAAAAAAAA
>JAAWXA010000019.1:2055620-2267596 GCA_038090715.1 Florisuga fusca | reverse complement strand
CCGCCCTGCCCTGCCCTGCCCCGCCCCACCGGCCACGGCCCCACACCCCAACCCACCTCTCACCCTGCCTGCCCAGCGCCCCGGCCGCTTCCGGCTTCCTGCAGCGGCGCTGGGGAGGCGGGGCCCCGGCAGAAGCACCGCCTCAGCGGCCGGCATCTCCCGGTCACCCCCAGCCCTTCCCCGCACAGGGGCATCCGCCAGGCTCTGGGGTTCGGCTGAGAGGGGTGGGTGTTGCCGTCCCCCCCAGCTCTGTGGAAGCGTGCGGGAGCGGCGGCGGCAGACGCTGGTGCACAGGGACCGCGAAAGAGGGGAACATCTGTGAAACATGGAAAAGTGGAAGCAGGATGTTCCCTGACAGTGGTCACTCCGGGTATTTTAGCTGGCGTGATGTTCAAGGCGGGCACGGACCGGTTCCGGTGGGGATTTCCGCGGGGATTTTCCGCTGCGCAACCTCCCCAGCGGTGGTTCCGTTTCCTCGGTGCTTTCCCGGCACAGGAACCAATGCCCTGACCTCTTCTCCAAGAGCTGTCCAGGAGAGACCTGTCCCCGCCCCGTGAAATTGCTTTCAGTTTCACCCTTTCTTAAAACCTGACAAGGTCTTAGTATTTTTTTCGGGCCCTTATTTTTACTTCAAATGCCTTAAAGGTTGGTCAATCTCTTGCTCTTTTTGTCTGTCCAGTAATGTTGCTTCCAATACGTGGTCTGCATAGCTTGTACAAGGAAAAATATTGATAAATTTATGTAATTTAAACATAATTATAGCAGGGAAATTGTCAGAACAATCCCCCTCCCACCCAAGATTTTTTTTTTTTTTTTTAAAATCTTCATTTTCTGTTCAGAGTTACTACCTTCCTAAATCTTAGAAGCCTATTCTCGAGGGACTGATACAGCAAAAAGAGCAACCTTTTGCTTAAAGGCTTTGTTTTTTTATTACTATTTTACTTTGCTTAAGAGCTTTATCACAAATCCAAGCTTCTCTTTGTTCACTTGGTACAGGGCACTAAGCTTGTTCCAAAGCTCTGTGTAATGAAACTGATAAATTGAAACATTTTGTTAGTTTAAATGCTTCATTTATATCCCCCATTTATTGGCACCTGAGCTTTATTTCATAGTCTTTTTGCATTACAGAGGGAATAGTTCCCCACCACATTTGTGTTCTGTCCTTGGGTGTTTCAAAACACTGCAGCAGTCCTCAGAAGTTAGGATGGTTTATTTCTGCTACTCCTCTCTACCCAGCCTTGAGAGCCATTTTTTTTTTTTTCTTCAGGTTGACACCCATGAGGTAGCTTTGTCTTCTTCAGAAATTCTCATTAGATCATCCATATGGATTTTAGCAAAAGTTCTCTCCAAATGAGGAAAACGCCAGTGAACTTTTCTTTGTATCATGAAAGTTCACTAACTTCCACTTCTGAATAAACCCAAGCTGTTGGCTCAGTTGTTGATGCTTTTGGGAACTGTACGTTTAAAATCAACCTGAGGCTGAATGGGAGATCAGGAGGTCTCTGGTCCAACCATCTGCCCAAAGCAGGGTTAGCACTGACTCTGACCAGGTTCCTCAGGACTTTTTTCACTTAAGACCTGGAATATTTCAGCCCAGATGTCACCCTGCCCCTAGGCCTGGCCATTGGCTGCTCTCACTACCCACGTGCTTTCCTCAAGTTTTGAATCAATGAAGATTATTCAAAGGGTTCAAATGATTCAACTTGGTCATTTTTTAGGGTATATTTGTAATATAATCAGTGATCCTAATGTAAGAAGGATCTTCTCTAGTTTTAAAAGGTTTCACAGTATGAATCACACGAAAAGAGAATGTTGAATATAAGAAAAGGAAAAAGACACCAGAAAGGAAAGTTTCATTGCAATTTTGCTCTAAAAAATTTACTTTGCAGCTTCCTTCCACTTGTCAATGTATTAGAAAATGTTTTGGCATTCCTCACCTCTCCTGCATTTTGATTCTCATTGATGTTCACAATTCATCAGCCTGTAGCTATATATTATTACATCTCTTCCTCCTTACAATACAGCTGTAGGGTAGCTAAAAGATGGTATGTTGCATTCACGTGTAGCTGTGAATGCTGCAACTCAAAAAAAGGAAAAGATGCTGAGGGGAAAAAAGTCAAATCAGAGCTGACAGCATGAAAGCAGGCAAAATACAGGATCTTCTAAGGTTTTTCTTGGGAACTTCCTGAGCAAGCTAGCAACAAGAGCAGGGGAGAGTGGAAATCAAACATAGTAGGTATTTGCCAAGAAAAAACATCTCATTGAATCATTGAAGTTTTAAAAATGTTGAGTAGGAAATTGTCTTACTAGACTTACCAGAAGGAGAGCCACTAACTTAACCAGTAAGTTAGGTGAGAAAGGTAACTCTAGAAAGTCCTAAGCAAGTTAAAACACTCGTTTTCCTATATAATAATAATAAAAAAAAATCTAAAAATTAAAACAAGCAAAAAAAATCCCCAGCCACCTAATAAAGCGTTTGAGCCATTTTAATAGTAAAATTGCTTTCTACATTTGTGTTAAATATTTAGGAGGTATCACAGGTGAAACATTATAAAGCAAGCCTATTCAGGAGCCAACTTCAGCTGGAACTGCCTTTCATGGTTCCATGTTATTTAACCTGTTTTATCTTCTGGAGTTTTTCAGAGAGGAAGGAAACAATTCTGTGGTGTGAGACAGCTCTTACTAGCTTTGCCTGGTTTCCAGCTTGCCATCTGAGAATTCAGTCCAAAAGCTGTTCAACAGCATGTACGGATTAATGCTCCAAAGCAAACCTTAACCAAAAGTAATCCACAGATTACAGTCTCTCATTATAAAGCCATCTAAGAGAGTTAAATGGAAGAGTGGCTAATGTTGGTAAGTAAAAAAATCTCATGTTATTAAATGGAGAAATCTTGTTCTGGAGCCTGGTATCTCCCACTTTTCTGAAATGCCTGGCATATCTGTAGCAACCAGGTATTATAAGACAGAACAGAATGCAAGAGGGAAGAGCCTTTGTGCTAGAGCAACAAATGCAAACCTGTCTGCCCCATGGTTTTCACAAGCACCAGGGCATTATCCTGCTGTGTGCTGGTGTAACCCAATTCACAGGTACCCACCTCACAGCAAACCAGAAACACTGAACGCAACATTCCTAGAGCAACAATGGAGAACAAGAAAAGACACAGTGAAAAGTAAGTAAACATTTCTCACCTAGCAATTTACCTGAGACTTCCTGCTTCTCATATCACCAGAAACTGTTTCAATCTTGATCTTGGAAAAAAATATGTTTTCTAACACATTCCATTTTTCCCTGAGGAGCCTACTCTTGCCACCACCAAGGTGTTTATCATAGTGAAATACTCAGTACTCATTTTTATATTTCTGGGTGCCTGATCCAACTTTTGTCACTTGTCATTACCACTGCCACCCAGTCCCATTCTTTCACTTCCATTGGTCCTTCACAGCAGTTTCAGTGTACTTATTTTAAACCTGCTTGCCATTTTCTTTCCCTCTTCTTTCTTTTGTTTCCCACTGGTTTAAATTACTGAAGTGACACCACTGATGTTCAATAACTGCAGTGCTACAACCTGATCCTACAGCTGAATGGGCACAATGGCAACCTGCTGCTGAGAGGGGCTTTATCCCTCCTCCACCCCTACCCACACATTACAGCTGCTTTCCTTGAATCTGCAGCAGCACTTGTCTCCCCCCATGAAGAAAGCGTTTCAGCTGGAAAACTGTCTATCCCCAAGAGGGTGCATAGTAGCTTTCTAAATACCTTTGAATTTATTTTCTTAATAGATCTGAAATTTTTGAAAATACTTATTTTGCAAGATTGGCTTTCTACCATAAATTGTCTTCTTATAGAATCAGACAACATTCCATAAGATGCTTATCAGACATGCTTATAAAGGGGGAAAAAGGGGCAGGTTGCCCCACCTGCCTAGCACTAACTACTAAAATGTCTCACCCTGCATTGATTAGTCAGTCCCTGAAAAAAAACTGCCCTTGAGCTCAGTCTGTGTAAAATCCATCGCCTCTACTTCATAACCAGAAAGGCCTAAAAGCTTGTCTTTCATAATTACACCATCTTGAAATAAAAAAATACTCCCTGTGCAAATGATGCCTTGTGATAAAGGCTTGTGGCTGTCATGCAGGAAAGCTACAGGTGGTTGTGTTTGCTGCAGCCTTTAAATCAGGTCATCCATGGTTTGAAGAAGGAAAACACGTGAAAACTCCCTTATTTCTCAGTGGGTGTTCTCACCTATCTCTAGATTTTTCTCCTCTTCCACTCCATAAGTAGCTTTTGTAACATGTTCAAAACATCTAAACACTATCCAGAGTCTAGTTCACACACCAATTACAGGTTGCAAAACCAGATTTCTCTTTAGAGATGTGCACTTCTTTTCCATTCCAAATTTAAAAAATAAAGCACAAAACAAGATTCCACCTCTTCAAAGTAAATACAAAGATACTCAGTTGCCTTTCTACACCGTGATTCACACTAGGCAGTTACTAGGCACTGCATACCCACCACATAACTGCATGCAGACCTCTGGTCTCTGCACCACTGAAGGAAATTGCAGAAAAAAACAAAACAAAAAAACCACCCAACCTGCTAGTAGCCAGGATCAATGTTCATATGTTTGTCTAAAAATACAGAAGTGTACCTACATATCCTGTTTTACAGGTCACACCTTGCATAATCCTTGCCAGGACACTATGCACATTCAGCAGGGTTAAAGCACAGGAAAGTAAACAATCCTTTTTGAATTCTTCAGGCTGAACCAAATCAGTTTATCTGAAAATTCAGACTAACTACCCATGCATCCTAGAGGCTATTTTTTCAGTCATGGATGGAAGGGCAAGGTAAAAATTCACAATAAAGCCAGGTCAATGGGTGCTGTGCACAGCTTGTTCCTATACTCTGCTTTATATCCATTCCCAGCTGACACCATGCCAGCAGGAGGGGGAAGTGTTTCTGCCACTTCAGCCTCCTACTAGCTCATCATGGGGTTAGATGAGCACCAGACTTGGCACAGAAGATGACGGAGGGGGATGCTGGGGATGAGGAAAGAACATTCTCTTTTGCCAGTGGCCAGTTTACACCTTCATGAGAAAAGTCTTTGATAATAGCTCAGTCATGCTTTCTTACACAAATGATGGCCAACTATAAGAAGTAAAGGCTTTTTTTCTGATTTTTCTCAATACTAGAAAGCAGCAGTCCTACCCTAACTTCAGAGGGCAAATGTCTAAATCATGTATGAAAACCAAGAGTTATTTCATCACAATGCCATTGTAATTTAAAACCAAAAAAATCAAAGACAGAAGAGCCCTAGTTTACTGTTCCCCTCAATCTGTCTGGTGGAAGCTCTTGCCCTCCTTGTGGTAAAGCTGCCCTAACTGCAGAGAAGGGGACCAACCCAGAGACAAGGAAGGACAGTGAACATGCAGCAATAGTTCCTTCAGCTGATGAGGGACAGGGACACAGTAGCATATGCAAAGCACCAAGTCCAAGATGGAAAGGTCCTAGTGCTACAGGAGAAAATTAAATAGGGAATCTCTGGCATTGTTACAGCAGCAATGGGAAAGCAGCACATTGTGAGACTAGGAAATACAAATAGCACAAACACTAAATTGTGATAAAACTAACCAACAAGAAAATTTTAATTGATCTTGCAAAGGTCAGGAAAAAAATTATGGAAGTCATAGTGTCCTGTTGAAGAGTAGTAATAAATGTCATCTACGTTCATTCTTATCCTCAAGATATCACTCTTGCTGCTCTTTCTGATCCACCTCCTAATTTATCTTCCATTTTAAGTGGATGAAGACTTTACCAGACCACACAGTCTAGAAAAACATTAATCTGATTATGCTAGAGGTAAGTCAGCTTTTTAGTGTGGACACTAGTTCTTCAGGAAAGTATTAAATCATAGGCATGGGAGTACTCTTAGCTTCCCCCTATCCCTATGAGACCTGTAATGTCACAGAATTAAAAAAAAAAAAAAGAAGAACCAAGCTGGTCAACCAACACACATCGGGATAGAAGTAGCAACACTACACTGAAATCCCTACATTGACCATTGATCCTACTTCAAGACTTCAATACAATTTATCATCCAAGCATCAGAAAAAACTGTCAGGTTCTACTCAAATGTAACAGCCAGAAGGCTAACGAATGATGTACCTTTTAAGATTGAACCAAAATGATTCAAAGAGACTTAATATTTCACAGGATAAAATTTCAATTTATTTTATTTTAATAAAAAAACATAGACCGAGATGCTAATTTTAAATGAAATTGTTTATTAAACCAATCTGTTTTATAGGAGGTATATATATTTTATCATTAAGACAACTTCAATGAAATTACTATCTACAAGAATGACTTGATTGTTTTATTTTCATGTCACCATACATGAACAAATGAATTTTATGTATAATGAAAACACTTTACTCAGTATCAAAAATGTACACATTTTAATAACCATTGCTGTGTTCTGAAGGGTTTTTTACATTTAATTTCAAAAATAAGTGTCATTTAATTGCTGTACATGTAACAGCATAAGCTTAAGTCATCCTATACATAATAAAAATTTGTGTAGGTATACAGATAATTTTTCATGTTGCCACATACCTTCATGTTTGAGACACAGGTGGGGGATTTGCATTTTTCTTTTTTTGTGAAGGACTGAAATATCTACTGATGTGAGCACAAAGCAACATTTATTAAAAACGAAACCAGTTTGAATGGCACAAGAGTTAGCAGTTTTATAAATTAACAACCAGAGTTCTAGATTATGGAAACAGGTACATGAGATTCCAGTACTTTCCTTAGGGCTTCGCTCTCTGGAAAAATACCTGTTAAAATTTATTTAAAAAAACATTTTAAGACAAAGGAAATACAAGACAGGGAATGGTTGAGGTTTAGAATAATTAGTTTGACAGAGCTGATTTTCTTGTTTAACACACTAGGTTCAAGGGTGTCACTTGTGCTAGTCAATTACACTCACACCCTCAAAAAATTAAGCATTCTGACACATCCACTACAACTATAGCTTAACTTTTTTGTTATTTCAACTACCAAATATAAGCCACGAGAATATCAAGCTACTGAGGAGATGGGCAAGGTGCTGAGGATAAATGACTGTTCCACAGATGAAGGTTTGTTGCTGTTTGCTCCTTTCCAAATAACTACTTTTACTACTTGGGGATTCTCTATAGTTAAAAATTACTACATAATTCAATATTTCAATTTTATTCCAGGTCACTACCACAACTGAAATACCTAACAGTTAAAATGTAATTTAAAGCTATTTAAAGGGAAAAAAATGTCTTTACCTTTAAGTAATTTTTGAAAACTTTAGCATCAGGCTGCTGAAGTGCTTGACAGAATTCCTGTAAGAGAGAAGAAAGAAATAGTGAATAACTAAGTAAAGCAAAAAGACAATGTGAAATATGTTAGGAACATATAGAATACCTTATATATAAAGCCGTTGATTTTAGTTTGTCTTTTCCCTATTGTGCATCCAAAGAAAAAAATGCTATAGATAAAAAATTTTATCAAGCTATAAAGGTTAAGAGCATTCTGAGGTGAAAAAAATTGTACTTTTAGATACAAATATCACATTATCACATTCATTTTTAGTCAAATAGATGGAAACAGCACTATGACAACTACAAGGAGTTTCTAAACCTTTAACTTTTCCAGTAACTTTTGGTGCCTTTGTAATCAATGCTTCAGATTAATATTTACAGTGAAGAAGTAGTACATACACAGTAAGTGACTCTAGATTGCCCCATAACATGTCTCTCACTTGAAGAAGTTATAATCTTAGATAAGAAAACACTGTGGCACCAGCAAGATATAATACTCAATCCTTCAATATATTTAATGCCTCTTAAAAGATCTACAGTTGAAGTATTGTAATTGTCTCCTAATGCAGCAAACTCAGTTACTCCAGTATCCAAATTAGCTGCAATTAAAATCAGGGTGCCAGTGTTCATCTGACCATTTATTAATGGCAATGGCCAGCAATGCTTAGTGTTGAGACAATGGTCATGTGTAAAGTTTCACTTTTGAGAACCCTTTTACACTACTCCAAAAGAAGCAAACAAAACCCCACACTTAGTGTTGTACGTAATTTTTGATAACTGAAGCAGTGTTCTGGCTTAAACTTCTGTATACAGTCTTTATCTCCACACTTTCTATACATTCAACATTCTTCACTGAACTTTTGAGTTACTATTCTTAAGTATTCCAATATTTTTCCTCAGGTTTTTTTTTTTTTTTTTTTTTTTTTTTTTTTTTACAAGTGACTCATGCAGTTACTCCTTACACTAAATTAATCCTACTCTAATATGCAATATCAAATTAAGTTTTACTGAGGGTCAGGAGGTGGTTAACTTTGTCAATATTCCTTTTGTCCCCATTTAACATTTATGATTGTTACGAGTTTTCCAAATATTCTTTTAGCAATTCCTACCTGAATTATCTCAGGAGCTACTTGCAAAGAAGGCAAATACTCTTGCTGAAGATACTGAATGCACTCAGGACCCTAAAGAAAAGGAGTACACAATTTATTTAAGCACATTTTCAGACATATGGGAAGACACAGCCCTATACTGTATGATACAGAATAATTTGAAAATAAGAGGTCTATATTACTATTTTACAGAGAAGTTATGCATATCAAACACCACATGTTAATTTTATTCTCAACTGTTAACAAATAAAAAGATTTCTGAACGTTGGTATTGAGGATCCCACTGCAATTTAGTATCTTTTCTTACACATCAGAAAAATGCACTGAAAATTGCACTAAGAATTACAATAGAGCCAGTCAGTTTGTGACATGTCAACTGCAAAAGTCAGTTAAATACAAGGGCCCTAATTTCACTGTGTAACATGTGAAAGAAAAAAAGAATTGGCAATTGGTATCTGCCATCTGCTTTATCATACTACTCCCACTGCAAAATGTAGTAGCTGATTACCCCTGAACATAGTGTTTCTTTTCTTATGACATTGACTATGCAATCGATGGTGCACTAAACAAGAATAAAACAGAATTTCCAAACCTTTTAGCAAAGCAGACATGTCTGTTTTGTTTAACACAAGTTTTTACTCCTTTATCTGCGTTTATCACATACCTCCTATTACAAGAGGGATTACAGTATACAAACATGATCCAATACATCTACTGGGGAAAGTGAATCAATTTTATTAAATCACACAAGTTATTCTAGAGCTAGAACGTGGTGTACAATTTACATGCCAGGAAAAGATTTCAGTCAATTTTCCTGTATTTCTAGCAATAGTGTTAAAAGAAACAGTACTTGCAACAGGAAGCTATTTCATTTACCAAAGCTTGATTTCCTACATATTTCTCCCTTTATTGCTTTTGGGGAGAAAGGAACAAACACATAAGGTCCTCTCAATTAATACACTCTCTCTTCTCTGCCTATTTATAGCTTCTTACAGTTTTTGTGTAGCAATGACTTTTACTTGGATTTGACAGAAAAGTTAGCCATGAAATTAAAGGAGGTAACAGCAATCAGTAATGTCAACACAGAAGATGTTTCATATCTCAGAAAAAATGGAAATATACCGTAGTGTTTTAGTAGTCTGACAATGCAAAATTATTTTTTTCCATACATTTTTTTCAACCTAGTGGCCTGCATATCAGAAGATACTTTTAACTTTTACAGAAGTACTCTATATTACATCTCCAATTGCTCTTCTATGGCAGTTTATGCTATACTGTACCTGTCTCTTATACANGAGTGGAACAGACTGGAAGGTTGAGGCTTAGTTATCATGTGGGAATTATGGCAAGAACGAAGACCTTGGGCCTCACTAGGTTCCTTGGCTTGAAATTTTAAAACCATTTAAAAAACATCTTGACAGTTGGACTTGCTGACCCTCAAGATCTTTTCCAACTTTGTGATTTAATGATTCTTAACCAATAGACTAATCAAACAGTCTTAATGTTATGTATTATATTGCAGGCTTTATCAGAATGTGCAGTGACATTAAAAACAATTCATCTCAAAAGGGTAAGCTTCATAATACTTTGCAGAGAATAACTCATCACAGATTTCTTTCCAGTGTTTTTATCAGCTTCTAAAAATTAGATACTTACTAGGGTGAATTACTACTTTACTCCTATATAAAATAACAGGATAACCATAATGCTGTGTCAGGATACAGGATCCAGTCTATCTCTAAGTTACTGCAAAATATTGATCCTTCATTAAGGAGAAAAATCTGCGCACTTGATTGTTACTGTGTTTCATTGATCAATTGATATCTTTCTCTTTTTGGTGGAGTACTGACAGGTAGTGCTATAGTACAGTATAGCATAAACTGCCATAGAAGAGCAATTGGAGATGTAATATAGAGTACTTCTGTAAAAGTTAAAAGTATCTTTTGATATGCAGGCAACTAGGTTGAAAAAAATGTATGGAAAAAATGAATTTTGCATTGTCAAACTACTGAAACACTACAGTATATTTCCATTTTTACTGAGATATGAAACATCTTCTGTGTTGGCATTGCTGATTCCTGTTACCTCCTTTAATTTTATGGCTAACTTTTCTGTCAAATCCAAGTAAAAGTCATTACTACACAAAAACTGTAAGAAGCTATAAATAGGCAGAGAAGAGAGAGTGTATTAATTAAAGGAGGTAACAGAAAAGTTAGCCATGAAATTAAAGGAGGTAACAGCAATCAGTAATGTCAACACAGAAGATGTTTCATATCTCAGAAAAAATGGAAATATACCGTAGTGTTTTAGTAGTCTGACAATGCAAAATTATTTTTTTCCATACATTTTTTTCAACCTAGTGGCCTGCATATCAAAAGATACTTTTAACTTTTACAGAAGTACTCTATATTACATCTCCAATTGCTCTTCTATGGCAGTTTATGCTATACTGTACTATAGCACTACCTGTCAGTACTCCACCAAAAAGAGAAAGATATCAATTGATCAATGAAACACAGTAACAATCAAGTGCGCAGATTTTTCTCCTTAATGAAGGATCAATATTTTGCAGTAACTTAGAGATAGACTGGATCCTGTATCCTGACACAGCATTATGGTTATCCTGTTATTTTATATAGGAGTAAAGTAGTAATTCACCCTAGTAAGTATCTAATTTTTAGAAGCTGATAAAAACACTGGAAAGAAATCTGTGATGAGTTATTCTCTGCAAAGTATTATGAAGCTTACCCTTTTGAGATGAATTGTTTTTAATGTCACTGCACATTCTGATAAAGCCTGCAATATAATACATAACATTAAGACTGTTTGATTAGTCTATTGGTTAAGTATTGGTTAAGAATCATTAAATCACAAAGTTGGAAAAGATCTTGAGGATCAGCAAGTCCAACTGTCAAGATGTTTTTTAAATGGTTTTAAAATTTCAAGCCAAGGAACCTAGTGAGGCCCAAGGTCTTAGTTCTTGCCATAATTCCCACATGATAACTAAGCCTCAACCTTCCAGTCTGTTCCACTCTAACCAGAATAATTTGTCATAGCTGAACCCAAACTAAACTACAGAACAGCCAGTTGTGGGCATTCACTTTCACTGAATATTAGTTAGTAATATAGATCAATGATAAATACTCAGTTCTGCAATTTTCTAGCTTGATATTGAGCATAGGTCAACTACAGAATACAATTCAACAATTCAACATTAACCATTCAGGTACCTCAATAAAAAAAACAAGTTTTTTTTTTTGTTTGTTGAATTACTATCTTTGATATCACATAGAGACTGTAGGTTTCTTAGCTTGAATCTGCCCCACAAAGATGAAAGCAAAGAAGTCCATAATACACACCAGTACTGTCTGGGCATCTGCTAAGTCAAATGTTTGCTTCAAAGGTGCTAAGAAACATGCAGGAACAATGTGCTTGTAGACAAAGTCTGCAAAGCCTACTGGTCCATCTTTACCTCCTGAAAAGAAAAGTAACATTTTATGTTCTATTACTGCTTCATGGTTAGTAGCAGCTGCAAAGGTATTACAGACAGACAGTCTTACCCCAAAGCTCCACCAGCTTCGAAAGAATAATAAAACAAGTCTTCTGTGCAATAGGATCTGGATAATCCACTGCTCCTTGAATGACAGTGAACAACACACGCTCCACATTCTCTGCACCTTAAACACAATAGAAAGAACCCATCATTCCAACTCCCACCCTAAAATATTTCTGTATGTTGCACTTTTTTATATAAATACTGACCCACAAGACATGCTTCAACTTCAAAATAACTTTTTTGTACAAATGTCAAATATTTTTATGAAGTTTTTCCTGCGATGCAAGGCATCCCTGCAGCCTCCGTGGTGACGTGAGAGTTATTGGGGAAAGGGGGGAGGAACGTGGGATCAATCTTTTCCTGTATATTTGTATATTTGTATATATTTAGTAACTTTTCCTATTTATCATTCCTGTTTCATTAAAGTTGTGTAGTTTAGTTTCCAACCCATAAGTCTCTTTCCCTTATTCTCTCTCCTTTCCTTATCAGGGAGGAGAGGGGGATTAATAGAAAAATCTGTTTTTCGGTTTAATTGCCGGGCCAGTGTCAAACTGTGACAAACAGGTATGTTGAATACTGTATTTTCATTACTCCATTCTACCAAACATAGTTAAGGAACTGGCCTAATGATTTGAGTAGACAACACTTATATGAAAAAAAACATTTGAGAAACTGAATGACTTACTTTGATTAGCTATGACTTCACTCATTCCACTGCCAGTTACTGTCTGCAGAAAAGCGAAGTAACTTCTCCGTAACATTTGTTTTTCTAAAGCAGCAGACTGGTCATTTTCTTCTGCTGGAAGGAGCAATACCTCAAAAATAGCATGAAGCAGTGGCATAAACATCTGCTGCAGAAAAGGTGAAACCTGTGTCTGTGGAGATTGGAAGAGGCTATCAATTCAAACAGTCTCAGAAACCAAACATTTTGAAATTAAAACTTAAGGGCTAGTTACAATTCTCAGCTTTGATTCACATTCCCACTTAGTATTTTCATACACCAACCACTTACAATAAAATGAGTCACATCAAGGTCACCATGAATGTTACAGCACCTTCATAGAATCATAGAATTGGCTGGGTTGGAAGGGACCTCAGAGATCATCAAGTCCAACCCTTGATCCACTACCGCTGCGGTTACCAGACCATGGCACTGAGTGCCACATCCAGTCTCTTTTATTCCAATGTCTGATCACCCTCTCCATAAAGAAATTCTTTCTAATATCTAACCTAAACCTCCCCTGGCACAACTTAAGACCATGCCCTTTTGTCTTGCTGGTAGTTGCCTGGGAAAAGAGACCAACCCCCACCTGGCTACAACCTCCTTGACTTATATGCCACCTATTTCAAGTCTTTCAGCAAAAATACTTAGTGTCCTATCTCTAGTTCAAGTAGGAACAGAGCTTTGTCAGGATTTCTTGTCCTTCTCTTCAGATAGACAGTATTCCCAATTCCCTGAAATATCCAGGAAGTGGCTACTGTAAAGCCACAGTAGTTACAGAAAATGTCAGATGTTAGAACTGGCAGCAGGCCACCTTTCATAGCATTAATCTTTAAACACTGCTTAAAGAAATAAGTTTTCCTGAGCTATAATAATACTGGCATTACAGAATAAACTTGTAATTTATGTCCTACTTGCAGTGAGAAATTTAAGTAAGGGCACATATGAATTGAAGAACCAAAGTTGTGTTCTATTCAGCCACATCTTGGAGTTCCGTAGAGGAAACTCAGATGTTCAGTTCTTCATGCTTAAGCAAGGTTTTATCTTTAATCTTCTCTTTATCTTACCTTGAAAGTATTCAAGGTGAGGCTATTGAAGATAGGATCTTTATCTGTACCATACTATTGTAATAAGCATGGTACAGTATCATATACAAAGTTAAACATTACATCTGAACACAGTATTTGTCCGGTCTTCCTCCTGTGACTTTTTTGTTTACCTTCCTCACCATACACTGACTATTTATCTACTGTTATCTTGCTTTGATTTTAGTATAATTTACACGTTTAGTAATTTTAATTTTGCATTCTGCTGAAAGACTTATTTAAAGGGCTTCTTAGCTTTCTCTTATAGCAATTCATTTCCCAACTCATTCACAACAGGGCAATATTCTTGTAGCTCCAGGGAATGAACCATGAGTAACAGGTCAGTAACTTCATAGATTTCATTGACTTTGCATTTGAACAGTTTGAAACTAAAAAGCCCTCAAAGGCTACACTTCAGGAACCTTAGCTAGATAGTCAGTTGACAGTCCTGCTCTCACATAATATGTATTTCACACCTCCATTTCAAAACCTCCATATTTATCAATCTGTTTTGAATAAAAATGCATTAAGCATACATTTTTAAGTAATACCAGTGCACTGTGATCTTATAAATCAATATTCTTCCTTGTACCCACATCTGACATTTATCTCTGGATCTTAAGAAATCTCATTGTAAAGAAATGAAAAAATTCACTCTGGAGCTTGCATAATTTGTAGCATTTGCTTCAATGTGTGGCATGAAGCTAATTGCATTGATAATAAAATAATTCAGTGCTGCAAATAATATTTCATTCTAAAATGTTAAACCCCAAAATTCAGAAACAACAAAATTAAAAGACTAATAAAAAACCACCTGTTTAATTACTCCAAATCCAGCAACGTATGACTGTGGTTGAAGACTATGTTTCACAGTAGGAGAGCCCTAGAAATACACTTTGTTCACATAGCTATTATTCTGAAACCAGAAAAGATAAGATAAAACAGTTTGACCCTCAAAAGCTTATTCAATATCATACCTTAAACTTTGCTGTTATTTGGTTTATAAGAGGAATGAATTCTTGAAGATCTTTTGCTTCACAATCTTTAAGCATGTGTTCAGAGGCAGAAGGAATGAATGGAAGAACTTCCTCCTCCAGACAAATAATCATGCGGTGAAGGAAAGTGCGGACACCACTTCTCAGAACTTCCTTTTGCAGTGGACAGCTGAGAGCTGGCAAAAATGTTTGTAAGCAGTCCAGATAAACCTCCGAGCAGCCACATTGTTTTACAGTTTGCTTATTGCTGAAAGCCTTGCTGGTTCGGCTGTAAAAGCAATATACCAAGTTCTATATAAGCTCACATTCCAATCCCATGAAGAAATATTAACAGTCAGAACAACATATGCTTTAAAACCCATGCACTAAACTAGAACATTACATGTCATGAAATGGGAGCCAAACATTGGAAGTAATGAACAGAATTATGTGCTATGGAGTAGCTATACTTTGGCAGATTTTTAAGAATTAGATTGTGACAATTTACAAAAAACGTAGAATTAGAATATCTCCAACACAATTCTCCTTGAGGAAGGGAATAGATGTTGGTTCGTTGTAAACTTCCTCAATATTATCTTTATCCACATCCATAGTAGCCTTTCCTAGGGGACTTAACTCATTTTCTGGGCTACCGTAAGAAATTTTTACAACCACTGATGATTTTCTAGGTCAGTAAAGCACAGGTAGAAGCTCAGCCCCTCCTCCCAATAAATCCTTTATATTTCCCTTTTACTCAAACCAGAAATGCACAGAGTCACTGTGCTGTACCTACCTAGCAAACCCAACGGCATGATTGAGGCAGTCAGCCAGTGCCATCTGTCTGTCCTCATCTTGTGCCATCATCAGTTTTTCTAATAATACTTTGAACTTTTCCATCAGTGGAGTCAACAAATTCCTCATTAGAACCTGTTTTCTTTCTGCAGAGTATTCACTGTTAACTATTAATACTCCAGCTGTTTCATAAATGAAAAGTTGGTCATCACTGCTTAACAGAGCCTGGTAACCATTTTCCTAAAATGGAAGATAACAGGCATAATTCACTAAATGTCCTTCATCAAAAACTGTCTCTTCAAAGTTTAAAGATACTACTTTCTTTAATCATGCCTAAGTAATCTCTATAGTATATTTACAATAGTTTTATTCTCTTCCTACTTAAGTAGGAGCAACAACGTAAAAACAGATGAAGGAACAACTGGTTTCATACAATTCAGACAGCCTTATATATAAGCTATCTATATCCTGTACTCCCAGAAACCCACATAAGCAAGTGTATTAAAATTAGGTACACATGCAAGCATGCAAGTGATCTCACACCAAAAAAGCTGGACAATTATTTGTGCTTAAATGTTTCTGTTGAGCTCACAATTCAGTCAGTACTCAGGCACACCAATGAGTAAGTATAATCCTTATTTATTACAAAAACCTGCTGTAAATACTTACAGGAGGAGAAAGTTCCAGCAGGTCTTGTATTCTATTCAGAACATCTTCAATAAATGGATTCATTTGCTTACTGAAGTAAAACACAAGTACATAACACTATTTAGAGGTGTGTGCATTTTTACAGGTTGAAGCTGTTAAAACTGGACATTAAATACCTTCTCAATATACAGCTCCCCTTTAAATATCAAAGCACTGTTGTAGAAAAATCTGGCTTGTGGATATGTTGCTTGTGGTTGGACAACTAGATTGAAGTAAGAGGAAATAAACATTTCTTTCCCTCATGTTTGTTTGTTTGTTTGTTTTTTAAACATTCATAAATAGCCTCACCTATCTGAGTGAAATATTTTCTTTAACAGTTGAAAAATTGGATCCTTCTGAAATCTGAACCATCTTGGAAGCTTCTCCTGCCTCTACATTAAATATGTGCCTGTGAAATAAGACCAACAGTACCGGAGTGTTTGAAGGACTCAAATACACTGAGTAAACTTGATCAGTATAAATTTGTAAATTTAAGAATTTGTTCAGAGACAGGGAAGAGTTACTCTTGGGAGTTTCCAGATCCTCTCACTCTCATCTCTGCTCACTGAGGAAAAGCAGGACAGAAATTTACATTGTTGATCAGTTTTAACATCTAATCAAAATAAGCTAAGCATGTGTGTTCCAGTTCTTTGTTCTGACATTTTTCATTGCTACCACAGAATTACACAATAGAACAACCTTGCTAGAGCATTGTTTTGATATATTGGACATTGCAGTCCATTTGAAGCCCAGCCTGTGGTGTACAAAAGGGCTATGAACATTAAATTCAATGCAATTTGGATACATTTGTAACAACTTTACTCACTTAAGAGACTTGACAAATCTGGAAAAGAGGTAAGCTGTTCGACTTCGTACTTTGGGACTTGTATGGCGAAGACCACGGTGATCTAAAAATGCCATCTGCAAGCAAAGAAGTACATCTCAGTCATAATCTCTAAACAAGGGAGGGGAAAAGCTAGTCATCCAGCAATTCAAGGAACCAACTTCTTCAGGGACCTTCAGAAAATAAGAGAATTTCTTAAGTCTAAAGAACATATCTTGTTTTATCTAGATGAAAATGTAAATAGATTAAACTTACTAGAACAGCTGGAATGTGCTGAGGTTCAACAGCAAAGAATTTTTCGTATCTAACCACTGTTTCAAAGAATTCCAGGGTCACTGATGTGTGTTGATAGGCACTAACACCAGAAGTCACCAGCTAAAAAGAAAAGCATTAGCAAGTTAGTAATTTAGCTGTTTATAATCTACAATATAGATAATGTGCTGGTAATCAAGATGAGGCATTTGAACTGGAATGTTTCAGTCCTTATTAGCATTTTTAAATAGCTCCCACAACACACATGCTTACCATTCTCATCATGTCCTGCAAAGCTGTAGCTTTCGTGACATCACCAGAGAAGTGAGCACCATGAGATACAGGAAGAGCCTCAGCCAACATATACAGCAGCCTTATTGCTACTTCTACTTCCATAAATCGTGTAGTCTGCCAGTTCCTAAAGAAGGAATATGAAGATCATGTTAGTCTTAATAGCTAATGGAATAATCACAGTTCTACCATGTTAGTATTTTCTTCTGAGCCTTCTTCTGATGCACAGCATAAAAAGGGGATTTAAACAAAGAAACACACTTTAAGACCTAGCCAGGATTTCAGGATGCTTCAGGAAGATTTTACCTACTAACACAGCACCTCTACATCAGAACACTACTGATATTCTTTTACTAGTTTCAACTTAAAAGCTACAGGTTTCTTGAAGTGCTTGTTTAGGTACAAAAAGCACCTTCTGTGACACAAGCCATTCAGTTTCACTTAAAGAGAGGGCTCATGAAGGAGCAAGGTACAAGGACACCAACAATACTAGGTTTCTATTTGTACACACACCACTGTGTTAATAGTCAGGCAACTACTCCTACTGTTTCTTTATTTACATGCATAGTTTCCACAATTGGTTCTGTTGGATTTTTTTTGTTTTTTGTTTGTTTGTTAAAAAAAAAAAAATAAAACAAACAACTTTACTTTTGTTTCTTTTTCCTATCCAAACTTGGTTTTCTGATACCAGCAACATAAAAAATTATTTGCCACATCTCAAGCATTCAATTGAAGTGTAAACACCTGTCCAGATGGATTTGCAGGTAAATTACAAAAATTACAAAGATCAAGACATCTATAGGAAAAAAAAATAAGCTGCCATTTAAGTTACAAAAAGAAAGCTTCTTCCTAGTAAGCAGGTGAGTAAAAGATCATACAAAGTCATATTTATCATGAAGTTGTAACAGGCTCATTCTACCAATTGGCTTCACCTTGCTGTATCACACATTCATTACAAACCCTGAAAACTACAAAAGGCAAAAAAAAGCTAAGGGGACTGTGCAAACAAGTTAAACCCACAACTTACTGAAGTGTAGTGTTAAAAACTCTGCGGACAGATGCCAACAGTAACTCTGGTGACACCTGAGCAAGTCTGTCCAGTAACAGTTTCAACTGTTTTCTGTATTCCACAAACATTGCTTCATCTTCACCCTACAAAACATTCACATGTCAGTGAAGTCCACATTTTCATGTTTAAATCCACCCACAACCATTTTAGACAATTTACATCTAAACAAATAACATGTACATACAATACAGTATATCATGTCCAGAGAATTAAAAAATGTTCTTGCAACATGACTGCAGACTCCTCTTCTGTCTGATTAAATGAGATCTAATGCACTCAGTCCAGAAGCATACTAAAAAGGCTTTCCAAAACTGCAAACTAGCCAAAACAGACAATGCTCTTGGCAAAGCCTTATCTACCTAATTCAGACACTGGAATGGTCTCCCAGGGGAAGTGGTGGATTCCCCCACTTTGGAAAGCTTTAAGACTCAACTTGAATGATTCTTATTCTTGAAAATTGACTCGCTCCTCAAAGATACTTTTTCTCAGCATCTAGCTTTGCTTTAAAATTAAACTGACAGAAACATTTATGATGGACTGCTTACAGTTTAAGGTAAACTTTTCAAGATTATGGCTCTCCAAATAGCCTGGAGAAGAAGTAAGTCTGTCTAACATACTCAGTCATTGCAGGCTGACCGAGGAAAGTGAAATCAAATACTTTGACTCCTTTAGCTTATTTTTGCAGAGGTTTGATCTCAAATCATTTTGCAAGACAGAAGTGAGTGCAGAAACAAACAAACTCACCCCGAACAAGCCAGCTCAACAGCTATGTTTAGTTAAGAGCACAGCTGTATTTGTCTAGGAGTAGTTCTGCACAAATGCAAAGTGTTAACTGAACTGGTTTGGACAGCCCTTTACTCTGTTGTTTTGGCCTATGCAGACTGTCCAGAGGTTAAAAAAGCTTTACACACAGGACAAAAATTCAGCCTACTGACCTTTGCTTCCTACCTTTAAATCCTTAAGTCTATGTAAAATACTGATTTTTAAAGCATCAGCAAATTTTACTACATGTAATTTAAGTTGCATTTGTTTGTTCATATAACACCATACCTCATTCTCAAAATTATATTCTTCATCATACGTCAACTTCTTCATAACAGCCAGCATGATTGCCTAAGATAAAAACAGAACTGTAACTGTAGAAGCAGACAAATGATAAGAAGCAAAAGTTAAAATCCTGTACTAAAATCATTAAAGTGTTAAATGTTTACAAATATTTAATCCCATTTGATTATTATTTTCAGAGGCTTAACAGAAGTAGCAGTCCAAATTGAAACAGGTGGATTACATCCAAACAATACACAGATGCCATTCTGGCACAGATGACTTGGAGCTCTCAGACTCTAACAGTATTACCTGGTTTTGTTTCCTACTCGTAATCCATGCTGTTCAGTTCACATTGAAAACAGCAATTAAGGTGACTGAACTAGGCAGAGGAAGCTAAACAGGTTATCCAAGATCCTCTTTTACTCAGCTGTAATGTTCACTTCCCTAATAGCTCAACATCCTTGAAATGCCTTTTTTGGGGGTATAAGTTAACAAGCTGAATTAATGGGTAAGAACCAAGAGCACTGAACAGGAGTAAGAAAAGCAAAAACCTCCTTTTTCAGCAACAGTAAGTTGCTAGATCAACTAAATCACTGATGTGCAATTCCACCTTAGCAGGGACTGCTGGTAAGTCCTAAAACAGGAATAAGGACTGGTTCTTGTCTCTACTGAAGCCTCAAGCTCTAAATGTATCACTTTGCTCTTACTAAGCATTTACTAATTCAGGTTTTCTGAACTCTGATTTGATGTTTAAAATACATGGAGTACTCAATTCCACTCATGCTCTCCAGGATGAATTGAAATTGTAATTGCATCATTAGCAGAAAAAAAGTGTTTAAAACAAAAAACAACCTATATTTTAATTTTCGCTTCGGTTCAACTGTTTGTTCTGGGATACCTACAAAAAACATGTATTTAAATTTAAATACTCCTAATGGACAGAAAACTAATTAATTAAAAACTGAATCAGAGGCAGACGATTTTTATATCTGTGACAACACTAAAGTGTTAGAAGTCCAAGAGAGCATTAAGTAGCAACAAATATTAGGGCATACAAAGATACCTACTGACAAGGAAAGGATTAACTGAATATTGGAGAAGACTGGGTAGATTTATAACAAGTATTTCATCAGCAACATCACAGAGCCCCTACCAGGTGTCTTCCCCACCACCGGTTAAATTCAGTAATGAACAGCTTTTATTATAACTACAGCAAATGAAAATGCTGATTGTATAAGTAAGCACTTGATTAGGGTTTTCTCATTCTCTTCCAGCTCTGGATGTTCTCAGTGCAGAGAGCCAAATTTCAGTCAAATAAAAAACTTGAGAATGAGGTAAAATTAAAAAATAAACCACACAAACGTTTGACATATTAATTAGCATTTTACGTATTTTGCATTTTAAATGCAAAACTAATTCTTTAGAACCAGAATGGGCCAATGACTGGAATTTAGGTTAGTGAGATGAAAATTCTTGCTTATCTTAGAGACACTTAAAATACTTTGAGGAAGAACATGGAGGAACAGCAAGAATATGATCAGACTTTCCATTGACACCACGTGTCAGCATCTGTGAGAAGCCTCTGCCCCTCTGTAAAAAGTAATTCTAAAGGACTGAAATAATTGCAAAACATTAATTTCATATGTTTGTAGCCAGAAATGCTTACAAACACCTGTCATTTTAAGAATAAAAAATGTGATTCCGCTAGTGAGAAAAAACTTTGGAACTTCAAAGCCATTATAAACATAACCCTATTTTTTCCTGTTAAAATAACAAACAAGTTGAAAGTGAAAAATTCTTGGGTACAAAAGAATTTTTAAAGCCTAAGACAGACAACAGTAAGGTTCAGACTACATCCAAATACTTTCTTACAAGTTGGATGGAAGAAAAAATATTGGTATGACTGGTTTCTTGGTTTAACACAAATCCTCAAGAAGTATTCTGTAAAATTAAGAAATAGATCTATCAAAGTCTCTCAGTATGAAAGCAAGGTTACCAAAACAATCTTTCAAGATAGCAGAACATTCAAATATTAAGGATTAAGTGCGTTGCAGCAGAAATTTGCTTTGATCCAATTATAAGAACAGAAGACATATAGATTGTTACCTCATCTAATTTAAACAGATATTAGACAAAACCAGATCGAGATACTCTAGCCACAGCCCTCCCAATTCAACTTTTCATGTTAGAACAGGTACAGAATTCAGGTTTTTTTGTAAAAGGAATTCCAGCTGTCAGCTGAATTAACTCAAACCAATCTAACCAGTTCAACATCTGAATTGGTACATCCACACTGATTCTGAAGGATCATAGGCAAAATTACTTTAAAAAGGACTGTACTGAAAACAACAAACAAGCTCACTGCCTTATATACTAAACATAATTATTAAACATAATTAAACATAATACATATGTTTAATATGCATTAAACATATATAAACATACATAAAACAAAGTTCATGCTTATATATGAACTTCAGCTCATGTACAAATTCAAGCATATAAATTTATAAAAACATATTACAGATGAGTTGCAGCTTTTTTCATAAGTTTAACTGATTATATCTATCAAGGGTTGAATTTTATGACAACCCTACCTATACTTCTTACAGCCCTTTGGAATTAGGAAAGGTTTCAACAAAAATACAAAGCTTCAGGAAAAAAAACCTTTTATGTCTTGATTTAGGAATATTCTATCAACTATAAATACTGTATGTGGGATCTTACCAACATAAGCTTAGGGGCTGCTTGGGAAGACCAGCTCTAAAATAGATTTCATCTTCATACACAATTCAATACAGATTTACTATTTAAAGAAACAGTTACTTAGCAGAAGATAGAACATACTGTTCTTACTTCGAAGTCTTCCCTTTTAATTACTGTCACATATTTTAAGGCATATAAATAAAACATGGTTTCAACAAAATAAAAATTCTGACCTAACATGTTCTTGAAATTTCGAGAAAACCTCTAGTAAAAAAGCCTTACCTCTACATTAGCTTTTTGTTGGTCTGAAAGGGCAGAAAGCTGTAAAATAAATTTCAAGCATTAATTTTTGCATAAAACCTCCTTTTTAAAAAATATTTTTTTTTTATTTTAAAGGTTTGATTTAACATCTATACGATCTGCAAACTTTCTTTCCACTTAATGCAAGATTTAACCCAGTATCTTCAGATTTCTAAACAACACAATAGAAGTAGCATAACCACAGCCACTAAAGCTACTGAATGCTTACTATCAAAAAAAAAAACCCCAAATAATTTTGCAAGTCAGCTTGCACATCAGATTCATATTCCCACAAAGATCAAACTAAATCATCTATCAAAGTGAGGTTAAACTGAAGCCAGAGGTATTTACTTGTTTCAAGATGTGAAGGTAGTCATAACAAAAGCCAATGATATTAGATGAGATGTCATCATCTTCGTGAATTAGAAGTTGCAACATTAGGGCCACTTTAGCTTCAATAGCTTGCAGAGTGTCTTGAGCACTTTTCATATCACCATTTTTTACCAGTTTAGTCCAGCTAGCTATTAATGCTTGCCCCATCCCATTGACCAGCTTAGAAAATCTGGCCAGAAAATCCACATCATCTTCCTGCAAGAAGAGACATTAAATTAAAAATACTAGAAGAGTGCATATTTAAGTAGCATGAGAGCTCATAAACTGTACCATCCATGCCTATTATGTTGAAGTAAAACCAACATTTGTCTCCTAGATGGAAAGTACAGTAGTCTGGCTTGCTTTTGCCAGGAAATGGAGAAAGAAAAATTACAGAAGTGCCAGATTTGGCTGTCCTCCATAATATAACAGTAGCTTGCTTCATCTCTTCAGATTAGTTTTTTTCTCTTTACAGCAAGAAGCATATTCAAAATAAAAGCAGAAGCACATATATACCATAAATTTTAGGCTGCATAAGAGGAAAATCTTTTTATGGGAAAACTTCAAAGAATTAACAGCCGTAGCTCACTTCAGAAAGACTGATAACAAGTAACTTTCAGTACTGCCTGCAAGACTGAGTTAATATTAAATATTTATGTTTCACTTGTGGAAAAATACATCGATCAGAATTGAGAAACACCCTTAGACCAGTCACCCCAAACAGATACTTTGCTCCCTGACATAACTGTTCAAAAGCAGAAGTAGTCATCTTCCTGAGACCAAGGTAAGATTTTTCAGAGGAATGCTTTCCAAAATGATGAATGCATGCTTTGACTCTTAGTAGGAACACAAATTTGTCAAAGGCTTCCAAATGAAGAGATAATGGCCTTGCAATCCAAGGACTACAGTTGCATAAGGACTAGTTCCCTCCTTCTCCACAGCAGGCAGTAAATGGCTGTTCAGTTCAACTGCCAGGAAATGTGTGTTTGGTTAGCAGGTGTATTTTTCCAGCTTACAGATAAGAATTTCAAGCCTCACACCTGATTGTGCAGACATACAGAACAGCTTATGTGCCCTTGAGAAAGCTGCTTCCCTACCCCAGTTATGGACAGCTAATCTAATGTCTCAGCCTAAAAAATTTCTGCCTTGGTTACAATACCTGCTATGGAACAATTCGGAAGAGAAGGTTCAATGCAATGGAAACATAGAAAAATTAACAGAAAGCACGTATTTTAGGAGGTGAACAGAGGAGTTATCTTGCTTCTAAAATTAAAAACTCATGCTGAGGATAAAAAAAACGCAGTGTGTTTTAAGTAAAAAAGGAATATTACTAGCAAGTTGTTAACTTAAGTACAAGAAAAGTGTAAGAAGTGTTCAGCATTGATGCAGAATTATCCCTAATCTGTGAGCTTTTATAGTTTTCTGTTCATTTGCTCATTTAAGAGCTGCAGGAAAACCATGACACATACCTGTTGTAAAAATGTATATACAAACCTGATCAATACTGAAGAGTCCAGCAGACTGCAATACTTGACATAAAGATTCCACTAACTTTGTCTTATCAATTGGGTCCATTCCCTTATTTACAATTTCAAACAAACAATCACAGGCTTCTTCCCGGAGGACTTCCACAGACATGTGACCTAGCAGCATATTTATAAACCTTCAAAGAAAAAAGGGTTTATTTTTATATGTACACAGTAGCATCTTACAGAAGCTTCATATTATTTCTGTGCATATTAACAATGGTTTCTTGTTATAAGACAGTTGAAAAATCTATTGTACTGTCAAATCCCAGCATTTTATAACTATGAAGGAGAAGTCAGTAAAATCAAGTGTCTATTTTGGCTGTTTTATCAACTTGGCTTGCAAAGTCAATCACTCTACTGACAAAAAAAAAAATCTCCAAAGGTTTGTATATAATTCAAGTCCTTTCTCAAAGATCAGTGATAATTCTGTTTCATATAAATACAGTCAGGATGGTCACAAGGTTATTTCTGCAATGATATTCCATTAGGAAACCCTTACCTTTCATTAGCTATCAGGCTCAAATCTATCCAGGATACATAAGCTCCAACTACTTCAAGGCACTGGCATGTCAACTCTGAGTTAGTATATTGATAGTTCTGTAAGATTTGGTACCACGATTCCACTAAACTTGGAATGCATTGTTCCCTCATAGTATCTTTTAATAAGGTGTTCCTACGAGCCTCCTGCCAATACAGAAAAAAGATAAATCAGTCTTGTCATAGATGAGCATCTTGTGAAATTAGTAGCACTCCTGAACCCACTACCAGACACCACTTGTCCCAGCAAGATGAACAACTAAAATCAGATATCCATACATCAGACATCCATACTTTTTTTTTCTTGGATGATATAAAACCAAAATATCCTAGGGTTTTTTCTACCACAATGCACAAGCATTAAGGAAAGGCAGACAAAGGAGGAAGTCCTCTAGATCATTAAAAGGATGTTAGGACTCCTTAAACAGGCACTAAAAGAAATTAATATTTTAAAAGGCATCAGTTTAAAGATCCTATCAGCTAAATCAGACCCTTTTCTGTTTGCCAGCTTTTCAAGGAAAAAGTACACTAACTGAAAAGTATGAACCATAAAAAGCATTAAACAATGTATGGCTTCTGGATTTAAACTACCTTATGTCTCTACAGTGGAGTTGCCACAAGCAGAAATTAACATCTCTGCATGTCTTCTGCTCTTATTAAAGAGAACTTTTTGACAGTTTAAAACAAATGTTCATGCAAAATAATAACTTACTTCTGATGTATGAACAACATCCCGGTCTACCAGCTCAGCATCAACAGCCATCAGGATTCTGAGGTACATATCCACACCTCGGGGATTAAGGTCAACTACTGATAGAATATCAAAAAAAAACTTGGGCCATTTTGTGAGATATTCAGTAACAAAAAGCAGTGCAAAGACTTGTGCTGCTTTGTTGCGAATAAAAGTCTTCTCAGGCTGGGGATTCAGCATCTGGTAAAACAAGATATTTTATTTGTATATTCTTAGTAAATTAGAGAAGAATTGCATGTGCTTGTTGATCTCTGTACAGCAATTAATGTGCCACCTCTATTCCTGACGTATATAAATAGTGTTATGTTTCCAATGATTTTGAAGAAAACTTAGCTAAACTGCAATGAAACAGGGAAAATATTATTTCTGGGTGATGCAGGTGCTATTCAAAGACTAAAAGCTAATTTGTTCATCTGGTGAAAAGAGTAAACAAGAACTTCCAATAAATGAGTTACTGTTCTCTTTTATCTAGTTTCTGCTTAAGTTAGATGCTAGCTTTAAGTAGAGTATAGGATCTTTTTAAATCTAAGATCATTGGGGGGGGAAGAACATGAAAATAAAATTTGTCACTACCAAGCTTTCTCTTTCCTTCCCTCCTCTTTTCCATTAACTCCTCCTAAATGCTTGCCACAAATTAAAATGGAAAGCCATTTAATCCAGTTCACAATGATCTGCTCTTTTCCAAGTTGTATTCGATTTCCTACTATTAAGCTTTCTACAAAGCCACTGTGTTCCAGTGCAGAAGTGGAACAGTAAGTAGGAAACACCAGGTATAGGCAAAGACTTGCATCACCCCACTTGATGGTTCTGCAGATTGCAAACTTGTAACAGGTCCAGATGACACCACATGTTCAGCTACTGTAATTATTCCAGAAGGAAGAATGCTCTTCCATAGTATTAACAGAGCAGTGATGTTGTCCATTGATAGACTTCTGCTGGCATTCTAAGTAGACAGTAGTCAGGCCAGGAGGGCCTCAGAAACAGAATTACTGCTCCTCCTCCAGACACTTAGAAATATCAGGAATCTGGATTATATTTCTCTAAAGGGAACCCTTTAATGCTCCTTATTTCACACACAACTGATTAAGACACAACCATTATCTGATGCAGAGTTTTATATTCAGTAATAAGTTCAAGCATAGACTTCTTTACAACATCTGATTTAAAGATTTTCTAATAAAGATTAACCTATTAAAATTATCCTTTTAACCATCAGATACCATATATCTTCAGGCAGCCATCTTTAACTCACATGACAGATAAAACATTTAGCCCACACTCAGTGCCTTCTCTTAGCCTACTAATAAGCCCCTCTGAAGGGACATACTTACCTGTGCTTGCAGCCATGTTATGAGTGTTTCCCTAATTAGCTGCTGCTGGACTTCAGTCAGCTCAGAGTATCTGAAACAAAGTATAATGAGATCCAAATAGAACTGCTTCATGACAAAGTAACATTCAGTAAGGTGAGAACACTTAATATTGCACATAATACTGCATGCTAGTATACATTAAGGGTTCCTAGAAAAGGAATTTACACATCTACTGGCATGTTAAAATTTTGAACGAAAGACAAAAATGAGGAAAACATTTTGCCCATGTTAACAGATTACATAGAGGCACTACTGCCTGCTTTATTGAAGTAGGAGTCTGAAATTTTGCAGGAAGACTGCTCTGTGACCCTGACAAAACCCACACATTTGACTATAAGCCATGGGGAGAGGAAGGGACATCTTTATGTGCTCAAACTTGTTTACTACATGCTGAATACTGTCAACAGTGAGCACAGGGATGTCCTTCACTGATATAACCTACAGTATATTTATTAACAGATATGTCAAAACAAAAAAGCAACCAAGTTCTTCTGCTTTATGTCATACTTGTCTTGGCAAAAATTAACATTATAACCAGCCCACCTCAACTACTACCCATGCAACATGTTCCTTTCCATGATTAGCTAAACTGAGAACACTTTCCTTGAAATAGAGCTAGCTGCAGCTCTGGTGGAGTCCCTGACAGGAATGATTGCTGAATGTGACTCCAGTGTTCCCATCACAAGTACTGATTAAGGAAAAGAAAAAAAGCAACCTCACTGAGAATACTCAGAAAGTAAAAGGCAGAAAAACAAGAGAACGCACATTGCAGGAAGCAGATGACAGGAGAGGCATAAGCAGAGAAATGTGAACAATGAGGTAAAAAGAGGTAAATAAAAAACCCTCCTAGAGTTAAACCTTTCCTTTTTTCTCTAATACATAATTGTGAAAATCAGTTGCAAAATCCATCTTACTCCTATCTAAAGCCTGACCCACACATTCATTGTATTGCAACCTGTCACAATGATATTCCAAGAGACAGACATCTTTGCCACTGGCATTTAAGTACTGACCAAAGGAGCCTGAAGGGTGAAAAACAGTTTCATACAATGGAACTTAAATAATTTCGAAGTATTTTTTTCCTAAAATCATGACTCTATAAAAATGCCACACAGTGAAAAGACTACTTTCTCCTGAAGTCTCTGCCAGAGTTACTGAATGAATAGGGCTCTGTCTGAAGTCCAGGACCCTGTACTGAGCAAGACTGCTGCTTGCATGACTCTTTTCTGCAAAAATCCGTGAGTACAGAGTAAGGCTTGAATCTCCAGAAATGAATGGCTAAGCAAGTTTCAAGCAGTCCTTGCTAACTGGGTCTGCACTGGGCCATACATAGGTGTTAAACTAAATAGAGTGTTCTCAAAATCCAACAAGATTACTCACTTAAACTTAATTTGATGTTCCAGAACTTGAAAGCAAAAGAACTTGATGTGATCATCACTAAAAAAAAAGAAAAAATTGTTACTGGTTACAAAACAGTATACCTCTCAGGGGAAAAAAAGAAAATTCTCAAATATTTCAACCAAATCATCCATCCAGTAAATTAAATGTTACTGTGCACTAGAGAAAAATGCTAGTACTTAAGAAAGAAAGAAAGAGACAAATACTTAATATGGTAAAATGTTCAAATTCATTTGGTAAAATTGAGCAACTGTTAAATTAATGTTGATGTTTAACATTGTAATCTCTTTTTCCTATAGCTGCCAATTTTTAGTGCTTTTATTTCAGTATTGAACATACAAAACCACAATAGCTATTATGTCCTGCCATTATAAAAATCTGTCAGGCTTCAATTATACATTCAGGGTCCATTAGCATGCTAAATGCAAGTTATGCACTGAGTCTTGAAGCAGCAAAGCTAAAGAGGCATCAATTAGGAAGTGACATTCCACAAGCTATATAATCTACACAGGTTTTTTTTATCTTAGTATCTAAAAATGCTATCATATGTACTTTCTTAAAGATTATAAACCACTGTTTTCAAATCTTGTGTGGTTTTGTTAACTATTGCATACTCTTATCCATTTCTGACTCCAACTATTATTCACAAAAAAGCATTCTATAAATCATTTGATATATACACCCCTCAGTCTTCTTCCAACCTGAGTTATCCTGTTTTATATATATATATATATATACACACACACACACATATACAGCAACCTAGTGTGCAGTTGTAAATACACAACTCTGTGCAAAACCAGTGGTGACTAAACATTCCACATCTTGAAAAATGGGATGGCCTACTCCATAGAACAGAGACAAGGAACTGCTTCTGAGGTAACTACATATAACACCTATAGTCTCACAACAGGAAATTTTTAATACTCCTTTCCTCCCCAAGAGGCAGCACTAGAAGCCATTCTTTTTTTCCCCTGGATTTCATAAAGCAACACTCTTTAGGCTACTAAATTAATATGAAGTTTTATTTATACGTTGCTATTCCTTGAAAGGCACTATGCAGAAGCCATAGAATAATCACTATACTAAAAGTAGTATGAAGACCATAATAACTTTAAACAATTTACAGTTCACCTGTTATGCTGAAGCACTAAAGCCATACCCAAACATACTACTAATGACAACAAGCAATGATTCTTATCTACATTACCTGTATATACTCTGAGCTAATGCTTCTGCACAGACTTGCCAAGCATCCTGAGATATCTTCAGCTGCTCAAAGTAGGCTAGTGCCTGCAAACATCCACATAAGTTTTATTTAAAAAGAGAACAAACCACACAGCAAGCCTCTTCATTCACACTTGGGACTCACATTTAAACAGCTCTACTTATGAAAAAACCCAAACAAACAGTATTTGGTTACATCCAAATATGCATAAGGGCTCCTAACTACCACAACAAAATGATGTTTTTTCAAATGCTAATATTATAGGTACACATTTCCAGTTAACATTAAGATTTTTGTTACTTGAATATAAAAGTCACTGAATCACAAATGTTGAGTTTGGAAGTGACCTTTGGAGACAGAGTTACTAGGGCCTATTTCTTCCACAAATTCCCAGGAGAAAGCAATTTAGATTCTTCACTGGGAACAACACACCATTTATCTTCCACCACTTTGCCTGTATTCAACACCTCATGCTCAATAAATGTTCAAACACTGACCACCTGACAACTGTCAGTTGGTGAATCTATCAGAGACTGGAAAAAACTACCAAATTTTAGATAATCTAAAATGCTTCTAATGCTTATTAAAATTTCTAAGTAGCTTCTGACAAGAGTTGATCTAAGTGTTTTAACGTTTAGTGTGGCCTATTATACAACACAGTAAATTCTGAAATAGTGATTAGCTCAACAGTATTATTTCAATTCTACAAATGCATGTATATAAATGCAAGGAGGTTTTTTGGCTGCTGAGTAGTTGTTGGGAGGTTTTTTTGCATTAGATCATAATTGTTTCCATTCACCAAATAATTTCCCAAAATCAAGTTTCTAATCAATAAGCAGAAATATTTTCTCATTGAATAGTTACATAAAATGCAATGCCTTTTCACAGAAGCATATGTCTCATGAAGTAACAGTTCCTCACATACCATTTCTTAACCTACTCTATGTTAATACAAGCTTTATTAGTTGAAAACACACATTTCATTAAAAGACACTAAGGTAGGTAAACCATTCAAATTAAAAATAAAACCCCACATCTAAGAATGAAAAGGGCAACTGCAAGCAACCCATTGATTTCAGTGGCTGCTTTTCATTCTATGGAAACCCCTACATAAGTATAAAGAATTGTAAAGAATGAGAGTCCAGAAAAAAAAAAATTGTGTGTTACGTGTAATTTCACAGAAATGGTGACACGTGGGCTTCAGCTTATGTGCTTGCAACCTGACTTTGTTTTGTACTTGCTACCAGGTACCCCATGTATTAGTTAATTAAAAAAAAAAACCTAAGAAAAACAGAGCAAGCCCCCACCCAAGAGAATGTGAGACTTTTGCAGCATCCCAAATTATTTGAGATAAGTTAATCACATACTCTTTGTCTGAAGTCCGCATCAGCATTTGGGTTTAGCCCTAAAAGGGCTTGTTCATCCATGTCTACTGCTATACTCCTCGTTTCCTACTCCAAACTGGTTTGCCCACTTCTTCTAGAGGGGAAACTACGACCATCTGCAGATAGAGGAAGAAATTTTATTTACTCAGCAGAACAATAAAAATAAAAACAGGATAGCAAAAGCCACACAAGCTTGGCAACAAACCCCAGACACATAGTATGTACTCCACCAAAACATGAACATGCATACTTCTGACATACTTCAGGATTCTAAGTTCTTTAATCAACTTTAAATAGTACTAAACTTAGTGAATAGGGAATATTTGAGCTCTCCATATATCGTTTATCTTGAAAAGTGATAACACCTTAATTAACAGAGAAATGGTATGATGTATACTATTCATCTGAAAGGCTTCAACTCAAATTTCAAGCACACAGAGGTTTCAATAAGATGTGACATAAGCAAAAATCTGCTACTTATATGACAGAGCAAGGTATTTTTTCCCACCACAAACTTTACAGCTGCAAAACATATCTCTGCTCATCTCTAATATTGTCAAGATCCTTCATAGAACCACTTATGAAGCATTTCCTCTGGAGGGGGCAAAGCCATTTGCACAGGCAAGTGCACACAAGAGAAGTGTCTTAGAAATCAACCACAAAATATACCACGCTGAGTTTGTTAACAAAGTCTTCTCTTCCTACTACTGAATGTTGATTTGCTAGCATTGATTTTTATTTAGAAAATTCAGCGTTTAGAAACAAGCAAGCTAGACAAATGTTCTAAAGATGATGTGCCTCTCTACAGGCTGTTCCACAGGGCTCTTGCAAAAAACTTAATTAAAAAAAAAGCAACCAATCTTTGTCAAATACTAGGATGCTAAAAATCTGTTAACTGCAAGAGGGGACAAAAAGCCACCTGTCCTTCAAAGCCCCACCAACTCTCATGGTAATATAGTTATTTAGGCCTAAACCAAGGCCTTGTCACGCAAGTATGGAGGAGGTAGGGGGAAAGAAGATGGACATGAGGAAGAGAGGAAATACAAAGAACCCGTGGTTTGAAGCTGCTGATATGCCTATAGGTAGAACTCCATTTTTCTTAGTAAGTCGCCTTGTGCTGTAGTGTTCACCCTCCCCCACTGGAAAAAAGGTGGCACAGTGCCTTAAAAGGAGAGCCAACAATTTAACACAGTAACAGTAATTTTTATAAGACTCATTACAGAATACACTGTAACAAAATGCCTCATGAAAAGCAATTCAACAAGCAAAACTGAGCTTGTACCAAAAAAAAAAAAAATTTTTTTGCAGGTTGCAGCAGTACAGAAACCAGAATATCTGGAACAAAGCAATGACTCCTGGCAAAATGAACTTCACACTCTGCCTTAACACTGAGCAATCCCACTCAGGGCCAAAACCTTTAGGGATTAAAGTTACTCTGCTGAGTCTTCTCCCTGTGTGTCCCCAGCCCCTCAGCTTGTTTTCTCCATGATCAACATCCAAAATAGACAGATTAAAATAAATGTAAAAAGCTGTGGGGAAAATTATTTTTACAGCATCTTTTCATTAGGGTCTGGTCAAGTTATACAAGTAAAATGATTTCATATATAGAAGCATATTTTCCTGCTGAAATTACTACGTTATCTGCCTAAAAGGTAGTAATATTCAAGTTTTACCATTAAAAATAACCTGCCTCAAACATGTTTTATCTTCACTTGTTTAGCTAACAGCAATGCCAACCAGTTCTACTAATTTTGTATATGATACATGAGCATATTTAAAATTTCATCTTCTAGCATACCTCATTTTCTAAGCTAACTCTAGAATCTAGACAACTAATGAGAGAGACTATTTTAATTTAACAAACCTTTTGAGAAAGCTAACAAAATAGCTTCTCATGCTACATGGTTTTAGTTAAGCAGGTAGCTTTTCCACCACAAATCTGTTCTACCAGCCAGTTGCATTTCAAATGCAAAAACAAACTGCAGTTTTAATAGTACTTGCACTTTGAAAAATGCTTGCAAGATACACTCATCTGTAACCTCAAGTATGTCGTTAAAACAAGTTTTATTTCTCAAAAACACGCAATAACATCAATAGTTACTATGCTGCTGTGTAAAAAGCACTGTCTAATTTACACACATGCTTCTTGTGTTAAGCTGGACACCAAGCTAGGTGGCAAACTGACCTGACTATAATTAGGAGGGTGCAGTTCCTTAACAATGAAGTCATACAGGTACATGCATATCTCATCAGGATAGCTCATTCCCTTTCACATATTAAATACTTATAAATGCATTGAAGAGTAGAGACTGCTTTCATACAGGAAAGCAGGAAAAAACCTGTGATCACACTTCAAGTGGGAAAGATTTCCCAGTTTAACAACAACAACACGGTCAAAGGTGTGTACCTTAGATCCAGATATACCCTAGTAAGGAAAGCATTTAGAGCATTTTAACTACAGATGATAATCACAGGAACAATTAGTAATTAAATAATACTTCTTTTACAACACTCATTTTAGGTACTTGCAAGATTGTGATAGCACCCAGGGAGCCAGTCACATGCTCCATTTCAATTCCCTCAGTTTTCTCTCTAATGAAACAAAGACGGCACAGATCATCTTTTGAACTCTCTCTCTCTTTTTTTTTTTTTTTTTTTTTTTTTTTTTTTTTTTCGTTGTTTGCTGCAAATCTTGAGCATATTTACAGACCCTTAGGGGTCTAGAGCCTTGACACTGACCTAACACGTGGTTAAAATTAACAGCTGTGTAATCATAGCTACTTCGAGAACTTTTCAACTGGCTGAGAAAGTTTTTCTTTCTGCTAGTGACACACTAGGTCTTCATCTCAGGCACATTCTTACCGGCCAGGAATTCCCCGGGAGGACCAAGGCCTTCCTGTCCCCCCCCCACGGGGCTCGGTCAGCCCCGTCCCGCGGGGGACCCAACCCCCTCAGCGGCTCAGACGGGGAGGGCGACTCACCGGGCACTACACACCCCGCCGCCTCCGGTGCTGCCACTTTAATTAACCCCTTCGTCCCCTCCCGGAGCCGCTGGCAGTGACAATGCACTCCCGGCGGAGAAGATCCGTGCTGAGGCAGGACGGGAGCTGCGGAATATGGAGGTGCGGGGAGGTCCCTCTTGTCACGTCGCAGTCTCGGAGCTTACGGTGACTTCCTTCCCCCCCCAACCGGAGCCATCACGGGGGAACGGCTCCCAAGGCAGCTCCCGCAAAACGGGAAGATATAACCCCACCGCAAGCTATAGTGTACGTTAGGAGAGAAAATCCCGGGATTTTTCGCAGCCGCACGCACGCACACCTCCCCCCCTCCGCCCTCACCAGCTCACGGCGCACCGGCGGAGTACGGCACCCCCCGGTCCCCCAGCAGCGGGGCCGGGCGGTGAGGTGGCGGTGCCTACTACCCCCGCTAAGTCCCCGGTTCTTCACAGCTGCGGAGGAGGAGGCGGTGGCGGCACCGGGCTGACTATAACCGGACGGGCGNACAGCTCCCAGAGTGCCGCGGGGCCGCCACGCCGGTGCAGCGGCGAGCAGCCTGTCTGGGGTGTTCCACGATACTATAAACCAATAGCTCCGATTTCCTAAATCGGGATCGGTTCTTCCCTCAAACTTCCTCTGGGACCCGGCAGTCGTGCTTTGCCGCTGATGCCAGCTCCGCGTGTCCCGACCGCCGTGACACGCACCAGGAAGCGCCCGAGCTGCAAAAGCACCGGCGTGGGTTTGTCTGTGAGGAGTCGAGCAATGCGGCTGAAGTCTGCAAACGTCACATCAGCCTCTTTCCGCAAAATAAATGCTTTGCAGGGAAACCCACATGTGCGGGGGGGTTTGGGTCACCGGACGCGCACGGGCCTTGTAGGGTCAGGCCTCAAGGAGAAAAAAAAAAAAAAAAAAGACTAAACACAAGTCACCGCAGCAACAAGCTGCAGCTCTGTACAAACTCGTCACAGCAGCGTCGTTGTTGCTGAATCTTTCCAGGCAGAAGCGCAGCCTTGGAAAGGACAAGGACGACGACTCGTGACCTGTCGTGACAAAGACGACCCCCACCAGACTGAGCGTGCGGTGGATCCACAGGGTCACCTCACGCTAGCCACGGGTGAAAAAGACTCCCCCGGCCGCTCAGCATATCAGGCTACCGCCCCGAGTACGGTGCTGCCTCCGCCCGGGGCCTCCCTGCCATGTCCTACGCAGCAAAGCCAGCAGGGCCGGAGGGAATCGGAGTCATACACCGCCGAGCCTCTTCCTACCGGTACCGGGACCATGCGGGTCCGCGGCACCGCTGGGTACGGTGGGCAGAGAAGAACGAACCCCCTCCGCCTGCCTATCCCAGCGCCGACCCGTCCCAGCCGCGGGCGGGGCCCGGACCAGGCCATGCGGGCGCAGCCGTCCCGGGACCCAGCGCCGGCTGCCTCGGGCGGAGACTGACGGCTGCCTCGTCCAATCGCGCTCTGCCCCCAGCCAATGGGAGGAGAGGCGAGCCGGGGGCGGGGCTGCTGGCGGGCGGGTGACGGGAGGCGGCGGCACACGCGGCCTTTCCTTTCCTGCGGGCCGCGGAGGAGGCAGCGCCATGAAGGCCTCGGGAACCGTGAGCGAAGGCCGGGGCGCGGGGGGCAGAGCCGGGACCGGGATCGGGACTGAGACCGAGGCGGCAGTGGGGAAGGCGGTAGTGCCGGCTTGCGGCGCTCCAGAGAGGCCTCAGCGCGTCCAAAAGCGGCCCGGCCGCTGAGGGAGGCGAGCCGCCAACATGGCGGGGGCGCCGCCGCTCCCACAAGACGCGTGAGGAGGCCGCATCGCCTCTGCGCGGGCGCCTCGACCGGCGAGCGGTGCAGCTGAGGCCGCGGGGTGATCTACCTGGTCCGGTGGATTCTTCCCGTTCTCTTGGGTGTGCTTGCTCTCGCCGCAGCCCTTTCCACGGGATGGGTCCGGGGCGGGGTTAGGCCGGCGCGGTGATGGCTCCGCGGTGGTTGGGCCGGCGGCGCGGCGGGGCTGGCGCTGCAAGCGGGCCTGTCTCTCGTCTCCCTCCAGCTGCGGGAGTACAAGGTGGTGGGGCGATGCCTGCCCACGCCGAAATGCACGACCCCTCCGCTCTATCGAATGCGGATCTTCGCTCCGAACCATGTTGTCGCCAAGTCCCGGTTCTGGTACTTCGTCTCTCAGCTGAAGAAGATGAAGAAATCTTCTGGAGAGATTGTGTACTGTGGACAGGTGAGGGATTAAAAAACAAAAAGAGGGAGGTTTGTAAGGAGTTCCAGATTGGTATATATGGACGGAATTTGGCACACCTGTTAGGGATGAGGTTGGAATTGTTTTAACATCACTTGCTGTGAAGATGACGATTCATTTTTTTTTAAAGTGGAAGTACAAGTCTAGTAAAGTAAATAAAACCTTGATTCTTAGCGTTGCAGAGCTACAAACTGTCTTCAGTGTTGCTGTCTGGTTCTGAGGCTTGTTTCATTGTGGAATATGCCTCTTAAGAGTTACGGACTTCAGAATTAGATATTTATATGCATACATTCCTGTGCCTCATGCTTTAAATGTGTTTTTTAAAGGTTGGGTATTCTGTATATTTTTCTTGCCACACTGAATAAGTAAAACTCTTCACTTCAAATGATTAAGGCTGAAATGTAGCCAAGCTGGTGTGGGAAAAGAGAAAATAGTTGTTTGTATTTGACAGCAAAACTTAGCATAGTGAATTTTTTGCGCTCTACATTATTAAACTTGTGAAATGCTGAGGATGTGCTGTCTCAAACTCCTTCTGTGCTCTTGTGTAATTCCAGGTATATGAGAAGTCCCCTCTGAAAGTAAAAAATTTTGGTATTTGGTTGCGCTATGATTCCCGCAGCGGAACACACAACATGTACCGGGAGTACAGGGACTTGACCACAGCTGGTGCTGTCACTCAGTGCTGTAAGTACATGTTAGCTGTTCAAAGTATATAATGGTAAGACTAGTATATAAGCACAAGGTTAAATCTTAAGGTGAGCGTGAAATGTGCTTGTTTTATCCGTTTTAAGATGGTTGAAGCACTGGAAAAACAAAGTGGGGAGTTTCTGGGTAAGTCCATAGGTGCTTGGGTATGATGCATGTGGTATCTTACTTTTTACACTGAAAATATTTCCACGTGTCCTGGTTTGACTTTCTACAATTCGAGTAGTAAGTTTTGCCAAGCAGACTAAGAGTTTCATGACCTTTGAGGTGCTTTATACAGTTTTGCATTGTATTTATTGTTTTAATATAGTCGAGTGTATCTTCCTAAGTCTCACAGAGAGAGAGTACTTCGGGTAGTCAGTGTCCTGTGGAGAGCAGGTTAATTTTAAAAAATTGGATGGTGGGGGAGGAATTAAATCTCAACTCTTTGCCTTTGTTCAATGAGAATTAAAGATTTTTGTGATTTTAGCCTTTTATGTGAAGTGCTTGAGGAATAGAAATTTTGTACAGCTGAAGCTGTTGATACTATAATCGAGGAATTTTATATAAACATTACAGAATGCACATAAAAACCCAAAGAATATCGTTCTTAATAATGATATTCTTGTCATGTGTGCAAATATTAAATGTATCTTGTCGCCTTTCATGAGCTGCAGTGCTGTTGAAAGTGAAATTTAAGGTTCTACATTAACTTGCAATAATTCCTGCTAATTACCATACTGAAGGTATGCTTAAGGGACCTGAGAGCTTAATTTGTCAGGATCCAAAGGCTTTGATACCTTTATGTTCAAGAATACTTTTGATGGGTATTTTTTAATAGATTGATTATAACTTCATGGGAAGTGTTGTAAGTACAATAGTATTTTAAATGCTCGTAGAACCAGCCGTGGACATCATAGTTGGCAGGCAATGACTTTCACTGTTGCAGGGAGGAGTTTTCAGATAGTGTACAAAGAGATGTCTTCCTCCTATTCTGAAAGTGTAATTTTGTGGGCTAAACATCAATGCATGTTTCTATCATTTGTTAATTTTAAGATAAAATAAATTGAGATCCGACCTTTACTTGCATCATTCTTTTGTCAGGAAAATTTTTTTGGAAGTTCACACGTCTCTCCTCTAATCATATTTCAGTGTTAATTCTGGATCACAGTTTTCTTGTGCATAAAATAAAGTAGTCCTAGTTTAGAGTACTTCTGTAGGTGCCTACCTTCTTGAAACCAGACAAGAATAATAAGTTGGCACTGTTCTTACAGAGTTTTGATTGTCAGTTCCAGGAAGAATTTGCTGCATGTTGGTTCTGTGATACTTTTGCCATCGCTTTCAGATGTGATTTATTAAATAAAGAGAGCTGATCAGCAGTTTTTGAAGTTGTAGATGTTACTGTCATCTTCTGAATCATCTACTATCATCCTCTGAAAAGATGCTAGTAAGGTTTTGGAACTAAAAACGTCTTTAAGTTTTATTTTTAATGAGCTCTCTTGTTACAGACCGTGATATGGGAGCCCGTCACCGTGCCCGTGCTCACTCTATCCAGATCATGAAAGTTGAGGAAATTGCTGCCAGCAAGTGCCGTAGGCCAGCAGTCAAGCAGTTCCATGTAAGTGCAGCAACGTTGCAGTGCCTGGTGGCTCCTGGCCTGGTGCTAGAATGGAAGGAGAGAGTTCTTGCCTGGTACAGGTTTCCTTTGCAGGAACCAAAGTTGCATAGGTTTACAGTGATGTAATTGTGTGTGTCATACATATGTAAAGCATATTGTTAAGGATGTCTTCTAATGCTAGAACAATTATCAGTTAAATACAGCCTGGGTATTTATTTCAAGCTCTTTTGTGTTGTTCATCTAATCCCCCCACTAACACAGATATTTTTCTTGCAGGATTCCAAGATCAAGTTCCCTCTGCCACACAGAGTTCTGCGTCGCCAGCACAAACCACGTTTCACCACCAAGAGACCAAATACTTTCTTTTAAATAGGGAAACGTGCTGTCAACTCTGTGTTGTAATAAAGGTCTTATTTGAACCATTGACTTCCCTGGTTTTTGGAAAGTCTCTGGGATACTTGGGAATCACCCTTCCTACTTGTAAAGTGTTGGCAGCCTACTGCTTACAGCTATGGTTGCTTTGAAACAGGTCAGTGTTTCAGATGCTGACTTAAGTTACCAAATATCCCATCAATAAGATTTTAATAACAAGCTTTGCAGGTCAAAATGTATTGTTGAGCAGCTATAAAATCCCACATTGGTTTTGCCCCTTAGGCATGCTAAGTAAGTACAGTTGATTTCAGGAAGAAGGTGGCTTTTTGTGCATACAGAACTCAAAATGGTCAGTGGTAAGAATAAAGGCCTCCTAACGTCAGTGAAGTTACTTCAAGTTTTAAGCTTTTAAAGCCAAAACTTCAGTTTAAAGCCAAAACCCCAGCCTTTGCAAGGATGTTGGGCACTGCTCTGAAATAGCCCATGTAGCTGCACAGCGGGGCCTGTGCCTGAAGAGGAGAAGCGACAAAGAGCTTGGCAGACTGGTATTAGACAAATCATTGTAGGGAAAATTATTATTACATCCAAATCCTTAGGCTGCCCTAAGGTAGCCAGCTGGTCTGTGTGCACGGATCCGGATCACAGGCAAATGAGCCGAGTCCTCCCGGGGCCTCCCCCACCGTCCGGGAATGAAGCAGCTTTGACCTTCATCTGGCCAAGTTTTGGCCAAGTTCGGGTGGCCTGTTTGGTCCGCTCCTCCCCAAAGCAGGGGCGGTTGTGACCCGTTTTCCCCCCTTTTGTTTCCGGAGTATGAAGTGTTTCTCGGAGCCCAGCAGCAGCTTCGGTTCGGCGGACGCCGTACTGCAGCCGTAGCTGCAAGCAGCCTTAGAGGCGGGCACTGCCTGAAAGGCTGTGGGTTTCAGCAGGTGCAGCTGCTTAGGAGAGACTCAGCCGAACAACGGTACCGTGAGGGAGGGTATTATTCCAGTCCCGGGGTGGGTCGGGCCGGTTCGGTACCGCGGGCTGAGGGCCCTGACAGGGTCTCCGCGCCCTGCGGCCCGTCACGTGACCGCCCAGCCNAAGGCCGGGCGCGCGGGGAGGGGCGGCGCGAGCCTCTTGCCTCAGAGGGTCACGGGGCCGCACCCGGAAGTCGCCTCCCTTGTGGCGGCGGCAGCGGCGGCGCCGGGCGGGATGGGGGAAGCGATCCCGCTGGGTGCGCCGGTGCCGGTGGAACAGGCCGTGCTGGAGACATTCTTCTCCCACCTGGGCATCTTCTCCTACGACAAGGCCAAGGACAATGTGGAGAAGGAGCGGGAGGGCAACAAGAGCGCGGGGGCCAGCTGGCTGGCACTGCTGGCCGGGCTGGCGCACCTGGCCGCCGCCGAGAAGGCCTACCACAGCATGACCTTCCTGGGCCAGAAGCTAGGTACCGCCCGGCCGCGACACGGGGGGAGGGATCCCGCTCCGTCCCTCGGGCCCCCGTTCCCCGCCTTTCCCGGGCCGTCTCGCTCACTCCTGAGGCGGCGGCTGAGACGCGGAGCGGCCGGGAGGCTGCCGTAGCCCTATGAGGTGACACCTCAGACCGTGGTGGCACAGCGCTAGGTACCTGGGGACGCGCCAGGTGGTGGCACAGCGCTAGGTACCTCGGTGAGGTGCGTGTCTGTGCGTGGGAAGCACGCGTGCTGGGACAGCGAATGTCCGTGGGCCCAGTCAGAAATCGCCTATGCTGCTTCAGCTACCCCTGAAAAACAAAATTAAGAGCGCAAGTGGTGCAGTGGGCGTGCAAATAAGCTTTTCTCTTTATTGGCTGGTAGGCTACCTGCTGCTGTTCCCAAGTTTTAGCCAGGGGTGTTTCTCTGCCGGGATAATCTGGCTGAAATTCTGGCGAAGGTGAGCTCAGTGAGGTAACCCAAGGGTTAAAGCTTTTTCACGTCGCACTTCTGGGGCATAATATTAGAGCTGTATACGTACTCGGGGCTGAAGAAGGCCTCCTGAAAATCATTATTCATGTAGATGTTGCAGGGTATCTGGAAATTTTTGCCACAGTCTTGGCTGCTTCTGTCTAAGAAAGTGAAGAGAAAAATCCCAAACTGGCACAGCACTAGCAGTCATCATGTTGCCCTCTGGGCAGAGGTGTTTATTTTTTTCTTTGAGCTGCAAACTAGCATGGTGAAAGGATCAGAGGATATGAGCCTGGTGTAATGCAGTACAGCATCAAGAAAATTATGCTTTGGTGTTTAAGTGGTGACTTGAAATTATTTTATGAGAAGAGCTTTACAGAAAAAACTCTTGTCTGTCAAGCTGACTTTAAAAAGTGGAAGGTCAAAGTTTTATCTGTCTATATACTTCATGAACAACAGCAGCAGATGTTTCTTCATCCTCTCCATGTCCCGGGGGCAACTCTTGGTGTAGGAAGGCAGCTGTTTCTCCATGACAATCAGTTCTCTGTTTTTTTGCCTCAAGTTGCTAAGGTTGATTTTGAATGTTAGATGTGTAAAATGGATGTGAAGAGGACAATTCGTTGTTACACAATCTATAAGCACTTTTAAAGTGGAACCTAAGTTTGAAATGTCTTTAGAAGTTTCAGTTTCAGTCTTTGTGGTCCTTGTTCCTCTCCAGCTCTTGAGTGCCACAGCAGCATGTAAGGCCATCTGTAAATAGAATTTGCAAAGTATGGGTAGTGTCTTTGTACAGTCTTTTGCCAGTGGCAAAGTTAAATATCTTTGACACTTTGCATTTTGGGTTTTGTTTTTAATCCTTCAGAGTGTTGAGCAGGTAGAGAGAAAAGTACTGACTACTTCTTCCCCCCAACCCCCTGTTTTACTTATGGGTTAACCTGTGCTGTTGTCTCACTGTGATAAACTGTGATTGTTTTGCCTTTGAATTCTGTTTTATAAAAGATTGTGTAGGGACTTGGAACGTTTGTTTTGTGCACATAGATGTCATAGGATTCCCATTTAACAGTTGCTTTGCAGATTGGGAGTGGTTTGAGTTTGAAGAGGTATTGTTAGGGGAATTACCTTGAAAAGATCTAAAGTAATAGGAATAGAGACTATTAAAATCTCAGGATGACTTGATTCTTCGTACTTGTGCAAATTAACACTGTTTCCAGGCCTTATATAGTAGCAAAGTTAACAGAACTCTGTTCTGAAAGGTCACACTGTAGCTAAGGCAGATACCAGGAAGCTGGAGAAGTTTTACAGCAGTCATTGGCTGTTGAGGTATGAATTAGGACAAGTGTAACTTGCATGAAATGACATAAAGTGCTTCTGAGTGTATCCTGGGTCTAATTCAGTTGCTTGCTAAATAATGCAATGAAATTTGTTTCTTGATTTAAAAAAAGACTGTGATCAAACAACAGTTAGGAACCCCTAGGGAAAAACAAGTGTGGTTATAAACCCTTTTTCCAGTATTGCTGTCTATCTTTGCTGTCCCTGGATTTTGGTAAAACCTCCATATTTATCTGAACAGGTGGTCAGTCATTCTTCAGCCGAAAGGACTCCATCCGAACCATCTACACATCTCTGCATAATGAGCTGAAGAAGGTGGTGGCGACGGGTCGCAATGCACTAGGAGGAACAGCTCCTCACTTGGAAGAGCTGCTTTCTCACCTGTCTGAACAGCTCTGTTTTTTTGTTCAGGCTCGGATGGAAATTGCTGACTTCTATGAAAAAATGTACACGCTCAGCACCCAAAAGTTCATTAACTCTGAGGAACTGGTAAACATTTTGGAATCCATCTTAAAGAAATACAGCTCAAGGTCAGTGGTTATTTGCTGGCAGTAAGTACTCAGACATATGATGTGTAATAAGTGATGTTGAGGTTCAAAGCAAGTGTAAAGACTTTGCTTTCCTTTGACTGCTGAGCAGCACAGCCTCTTGCATGAATGAGCTGAGTGTTGTGCTGCAGCATCAAATGTATGAAATCTCAAAATATGAATCCCCTGAAGAAGAAAAATAACAAAGGGAGAGTGTTTCTGCTCATCATGTTCCAGGAGCCATCTTCACCTTCCCTTAATTAATACTCAGCAGAGAGGAGTAATTTTCCTTGTAACAGGTGAAAGACCTCTTGTGCCTTTTCACTGGGAACTGGGGAGAGGAGGCAAGACTTAATTCCATATGGACTTTGGTAAAATTGGTATATTAATAAAATAGATATTTGTGTGCCAATTTTATTTTTAGCCTAGAATATACATCTACTTAATTCTAAAAGCTGCATCATAGCTGTCTGGTCTTGAGAGGTATTGGAGTTAATAGAAGAAGCACTTCTTAGTCTTTGGTCTCTGCCATTATGGTTTTTCACAGTTAAGATCTTGTAGCTCCTGTTACAAGAATCCCAGGATGTTTCTAGGTGAGTCTGGGGCAGGTATTTCCTATCTAACACACTTCAGCCTTGAAAGTGATGGTAATTCAAAAAGAGAGAGTTTTTCAGTGCTTTTCAGTCAACAGACTCAATTTCTGTCTCTTTATTTTGAATCAAAACAAGGTGGCCACTGTAGGAAGTTAGTTTTCAATGTAGCTGATTTTTTTAAAAAGTCTGACAGTGAAAGGATGTCTAAGAAGACATTTGGGGAGAATATTCTGAGGTCTTATTTTTTTCAGCTCCAATTTTTAAAGTGTACACCTAGGAAAAATCATCATTCAGTGCTGCTTTCCAACATTCCAAATCAAATCAAATCAAAGCACTGCAACTGACTCATGTGTTTTTTTTTAGTAACAACTTGGACAAATTGCTGTGTAATTCTGCTATTTGAAAATCAAAACTACTCTATATGATCTTACTAGTGATTTTTTCCAGTTCTTGCTTTTTAATTCTTACAGTACAGGCTGTTAGTCCAATAAACAATGAAATTCAGATATTTTTCTTTTGCTGTGATAACCATTGCATAGAGGGAGGTAAATTTCATTTGAAAAGTTTGTTTGTGTTGTACACTGCACACTGTCATTTGTTCTGAGCCTGTGCTGAGTCAACAGCACTGTTAAAAATCTGAATACCAAAACTGATTCTTTGAGGAATTTACTAGAGATTGTTACATATCATGTTTTATTTTGCTGTTTAAATAAATGTATGTGACACGCCCATACTTCTAAGACATTATTATGATGTCTTTTTTTAAAAAAAAGCAGTGTCTCTAACATAGAGATTTTCTAAGATGCTGTTGGAGCTAATTCAGTAGCTGCTCTGTTGTCCTCCTCAGTCACATACAAGATGCTGGAAGAAGTGGAGATAATGATCCTTTTGTCCTTCTTTTAATTTTTTTCATATTTCAGATCAGTTTCTGGGGCTTTTTGTGTTGATGTGTGCTGGCTGGAAGCATTTCTGTTTTACTGTCTCTTGACCCTTTCAGGGGAAAGGTCAAATAAACTTGTTCTTACCCAGTCTCTTCCCTCTGTCAATGTATTCTTCACTTGTAGCTGAGGTTGTGTGCCATGATTTGCTAAGGAGAGACAGGACATCTGTTTGGTAGATAGGTTCTGGCCTTGGTTTCTTTCCTTTGCATCCAAAAATAACTTCAGATGTAAAGAGCAAATGACTGCTTGCTGGTAAAGGAATGGCAGAATGAATTGACTGTCAGCAAAGTCATACTGGTTGGATCTGAAAAATCATTAATTCTTCAGCAGTTTCAAGCTACTTTGTTAATACACTGCTGACTTGTAAACAGACAATAGTAGATGGTTTCCTTCCTGGTTTTCTATAGAGTACAGCTGGGGGAGTAACCTTTCTTGAATTTTTTTAATTGTTGGTTTGGGTAGGATCTTAACTGAAATAATTAAAACAGCATAAGAAGCAAGATCCTTAAAAGCCTAGTATAAAATGAATAGTAGACCTATTTGGATTTAATTATTTTTAAGTATTGAATGTTGTCTATCTAGTCACCATTTTGTAAATGCATGCATTGGCTATCTATGGAAGGAAATAAAAAGCTGTAGAAAAACAAGAATTCTTCATAGTGTGCACAGCAAAACTCTAGCATTCCTCTGCTTTTGAGAATGATGAGGGGGAGGATCAATTTTCAAAGTGTTCTTAACACTCTGGCTTATTGAAATACTGTAAAAACCTGTCTGTTTTATGTAATACTGAGCAGAGTAAGATACTTCTGTGTTATGAAACTTAATTACAGCAGATACACTGAGTAGATAACCTGTTAGTTTACTCGGCAACTGTATCCAGCTTCTCAGCCATGGCTGAGGTGTGTGTTTTTGGATTAAAACATTTTATCAAATCCTGCTGTGCAATGAATCATACAATCATGGAATGGTTTGGGTTGGAAGAGACCTTGAAGATCATTCAGTTCCAACCCCCCTGCATGGGCAGGGATACCTCCCACCAGACCAGGTTGCTTAAAGCCCCATCCAACCTGGCCTTGAACACTGCCAGGTGGGGAAGTGTTCATCTACAGCCTCCCTGGCAACTTGGTCCAGTGTGTCACCACCATCACAGTAAAGAATTTCTTCCTCATACCTATCCTAAATCTCCCCTCTTCTTGTTTAAAGCCACTGTCCTTTGTCCTATTACTACACGTCCTTCTAAAAAGTCCCTCTTCAGCTTTCCTGTAGCCCCCCTTCAGGTACTGGAGGGCTGCTGTAAGGTCTCTCTGGAGCCCTCTCTTTCCAGGCTGAACAGTCCCAACTTTCTCAGCCTGTCTTCATAACAGAGGTGCTCCAGCCCTCTGATCATCTCTGTGGCCTTCCTCTGGACTCCCTCCAAGAGCTTCATGCCCTTTTGGTGTTAGGACCTCCAGAACTGGACACAGTGCTTCAGGTGGGGTTTTATGAGAGCAGAGTGGAGGGGGATGTCACCTCCCTTGACATCCTGGCCATGCTTCTTTTGATGCAGCCCAGGATACAGTTGGATTTCTGGGCTGCAAGCACAAATTGATGGCTCATGTTGAGCCTCCCATCAACCAACACTCCCAAGTCCTTCTCAGGGCTGTTCTCAATCCATTCTCCACCCAGCCTGTATTTGTGCTTGTGATTGCACCAACCCACGTGCAGGACCTTACGTGGCTCTCAAGCTTGTCAAGGTCCCTCTGGATGTCCTCTCTTTCCTCCAACTTGTCAACACTGTCCATGCCACCAATAAAGATGTTAAACAGCACTGGTCCCAGTGTCAACCCTTCTGGAATACCAGTCAATGCCAATTGTCATTGGTCTCCATTTGGACATGAAAATACCTATGAGCCATGAAGCAAAGTAGAAGTGGGAAGCTATACATTGTAAGTTTAATCCAGAAGGCTTGGTAGTGCCCCATTTGTATGAATTTTTAAATTGCTTTTAAAATTGAAGAGGAACCTGCTTTGACTGCAAGTGTGGAACAAATACTGGAACAAATAATCTCGTATAATCCCTCATCTAATTCACCCCCTCCTAATACCTGGCAACAAAATTGTTTTTCTGCTGGATACCAAAATAGTTGGAAATGTATAATGTTGCCCGTTAGCAGTGTTGTTTTTAATTGACTCTTGTTTGTTCAAAGAAAAGTAAATATGCTCTGGACTTTTCAGGCCACTGATGTAGCCAGCTGTCCCTATATTTCTGCTCTAGCAGGTAGATAGGACACTTGCTGATGTGTACTGTGTACAGAAGGTCATTGGTCACCTAGCATAGCCTGTCTGTAGAGCTATCAGAGCATCATCTGATTTATGATAATCATAATTCCATTTTCTTCAAATAAATTTGAACTTGCATCCTAACAGCAAATCCTTTCAAGTCATGTATTGTGGCTGTCAGAAAAAGGGACACTTAATAGGAGTGATAAAATTGTCAGACAATTTTCACAAGCTTAAAAGTTAATGTTTTGGCAAGAGCTTGATGGCAAGTCAAAGAAAAAATAGTGAAGAGACAGCATTCTTTCTTCTGGTCCACAACAAAATTAAATCTCTTGGTTTTGAACCAAGTATTTCCAAAGTGGTTTAGGTTTAAATGTATTATGTCCTGGAAGTAGAGAGGAGCAATGGAGTCACTTTCTCTTTTTTCTGAAGATGAGCTGTTAAAGGTTGGAAGAATTTAGTGTAATTTTTTTTTTTTAAGCAATAATAAGACCCAGGATATTTTTCTGAAGTGAGGGGATAAATCTGTCTTTACTTAAATGGGAACCTCATCAAGTCTTGTCTTTGAACTGTTGGTTGTTTTTTGTTGGAAACCTCTTTAAGATTTATTAATGCCTAATAGGGAAGACATTTACTATAAAGGCCTCTTCTGCCTGTGCTGGAGATACATTCATTATGAAGTTAAGCATTTAGCTTCTGGAAGTGGAACAGTTTTGCACAGTTTGAATTAAGTATGTATTTATCAATGCTATGAATTCACAAACAATTTGAGAACCAAGGAAAGGGATCTGTCTTTTTTCCCCCTGATCTTTAGAAAAAATAGAGAAGAGAAAGGTATGGAATGAATCAATTGCTTTTAATACACCAAGGCTTGCAGTTTGAGACCTGGTTCTTTTGTAAATGCAGTTAATCATGGTTCTGTTACTAATTTTCCAGCATTGTTTTTAACTGTGAATTTAAAAGACTGAAAGCTCAGCTTGGCTTCCTCATAATGTCTCTGTACAAACAGCAATTTTGTAACATAATTCCTTTGATTTAATATCTCACTGTTATTCCGTAACTGTTTTACTACCAGAAGGGATTTTAAATAGGCACAAACCCATTTGAATTTAAGAAGAAATGGTGTTTTAGTAGTTCATGGATCGAGATAAACCATGGCTGTTCTTGAAATACAGCTCCCTTGCTTTGATAGAGAAATTTTTGACAGGTATATTTTTCAAATGCCAAGTGCTATATCTTTGTTAAAATATTTGCCCTAATTATGTTAAAATAACTGGTTTTAAAACTAGTTTTTGCTTTATACATCACTCTGAGGTTTGCTCTTCTGTCTGTGAACTGACAAATACTATCTAATTATTTCCCTGTTGGGTACAGCAGTTCTCACGTCTTGACTAACATTATGTTTTCTAGATTTCATCATCCAATCCTCAGTCCTCTTGAAAGCAGTTTCCAACTGGAAGTGGATGTGCTTGCACATCTCTTAAAGGCTCAAGCTCAGATCTCAGAGTGGAAGTTCCTTCCATCCTTGGTCAACTTGCACAGTGCTCACACAAAACTGCAGACTTGGGGCCAAATTTTTGAGAAACAGCGAGAGACCAAGAAACATCTGTTTGGAGGGCAGTCTCAGAAGGCTGTACAACCTCCACACCTCTTCCTCTGGCTGATGAAACTCAAAAACATCCTCCTTGCCAAGTTTAGTTTTTACTTTCATGAAGCTCTTAGTCGACAAACAACAGCATCTGAAATGAAAACTCTGACTGCTAAAACAAACCCTGATTACTTCGGGAAAATCTCCAGCTTCATCCGGAAGTATGATGCCGTCAATGTTTCCTTAATTTTTGACAATCGTGGATCAGAAAGTTTTCAGGGACATGGTTATCATCACCCCCATTCTTACAGGGAAGCCCCCAAAGGAGTGGATCAGTACCCTGCCGTGGTGTCTCTGCCCAGCGACAGGCCTGTCATGCACTGGCCCAATGTAATCATGATTATGACTGACAGAACCTCTGACCTCAACAGTTTGGAGAAAGTTGTTCACTTCTATGATGACAAAGTCCAAAGCACGTACTTTCTAACTCGTCCTGAACCTCACTTTACCATTGTAGTTATTTTTGAGTCCAAGAAGTCAGAAAGGGACTATCATTTTATTTCTTTTCTCAATGAAATTTCACATTCACTTAAGAACTCCAAAGCTTTTGCAAGTTTGAAGCCTGGATCCAAAGGGTAAAATGCAAACTACTTACAAGTTGTCAAGGCACTATGCCAGCCTTGAGGGAACTGTAGCTTTCAAGGTTTACATAAATTCATGATTCTCAGAGTCTAATTAAAAAGGAACCATTATTTTTAATGTTATAAGTTCCTTTTTTTAAGCTAACAGACACTTGAAAAGTATTTTTGAGCAGTACTCAGTGGGACAACTTAATTGTGGGGTGCTAAATAGCCACAGTAGGATTTTTTTGTGTGGTTTTCAGTTTTCAGTATGATTTTTTTTTTTTCAGTCCACAACTTTGTTGCCTGTATCAGAAAGGAATATTATGCACTTTATCTTAGTCTGATCATTGATTGTCTTCTGCAGAGTTTATTGAAAATGCAGTAAGGACAGCAGATACTATCTTTTTATAAAACTGCATTGCCTGACTGGAATGATTTATGGGAACTAAATACTGATACAAGGGAATATTAAAAAAACCCAAACCTTCAAGGACTCATGTTAAATAAAATACAGGAATCACAAAAGGCACTATTTTTAATTATAACTTAATTTTCAAATATTTTAGAGTATAATTGAAGTCTCTGACACTCTGTTAAGCACCATTCTCACTTCTTAATACCCTGTGTAATAAAGCTTTGTCATTGTTCCAGACAGGCTGGGGCAAGAAAAGCTGCAGCATGGGCTGGAAGGCCAGTGTTCACTGGAGTGTTGTGACATTGTGTGTCCAGCACCAGTCTTGGCTCAGATTAGCTGAAGTAGACAAGCTGAGGTTGAGCAGATGCTCTACAAGGAATAGCTCCATGGGAAAAGCAGCAAAACTCTTCAAATTATGCTTTCATCTGGCTAACTTAAAAAAAAACAACAACACAAACAAGAAACACAAAACTAAACAGTAGGAAATGTCCTCTGTAAATAAATTATTTTCTGATTTGCTGGAAGGGTTAACCTGATCTGTTTTCAGATTTTTATAAGCATGTAGGGTTTTTTTCTTTCTGTTCAGTTTTGAATAATTCCACAAGGAAGCCAAATGACTTCTGGAATTTGAATTTAAATATATAGCCTATGCAGGTGTTTACCTCATTCTAAAATGTCTCGTTGACCACTTCTAGGCTGCAGGTTTGGAAAAAGGTGGTTTTTTTTGTTACCCTGTATTTGGAAATCAGTATTTCCAAATACAATGAAAGGGTCTGTCTGGCTGTGCCTGTAGCCTTACATTGTATGGTTCTTCTGACTGTTAGCTATGCAGTTGTGCACTTTCATGGGGATTATGGAGGACTGTTACGGGTCTGCTGTATGATATATTTAAGTGCAGTGAAGTTAGATCCTTCATTGACACTGTATGAGGTGTAACAACATCACGCTTGCTTTAAGAGGGAGTTTCAGTCAAAATATTGCTTTCTGATAAGACTGAAGTATAAAAGATACCATGCAGACATGGCTTCTACCAATGCCCTTTCTCTCCCCCAAAAGGTTATGGTAACATGTCTTGCCTCTTGCTGCCAATACTGATTTCTTTACAATCACAGCAACACGTTCTGTTCTCAAAATGTAAGCTCTGACTTTCCACTTGGTACCGAATGGAGCCTTCCATGCTCTGCTATGGTTATGTCTTCATCTGTTGTGAATATCTGTGCCACTACCTTTCTCCTGAAGTCTTAGTCTGAGTGCAGTATCACTCTTCAAAGTTTAGAGTCTGCTCTTCCTCACTGGAAAACAGCAGGAATTTCAAGTATACCAACAGCTGGAGGGCCCCTGTTTGTAACAACGTTACACTTTGCTGCTTGAATTGCCATTTTAATAGGACAAAGTTGCAAAGAGCAGTATTTGAGAGAGTTGTGTGCCTCCCTCTGCGGGACAGTGAGCTTGTCATAGCATTGTACTACTGACTTCCTCAGCCTGAGTAACAGAAAAGAGGCTGTTGCCAGAACTGATTCCCAGTCTTCAGCAGTGTAATAAAGCATTGTACAAATTCTGTCTTTTCCCTGTCTACAGTATTTCCCTGTCAATCAAAAGAAGAGAGGAGGATGGGGGGAGAGACCTCATGTGGTACACACACCTTGCTCATACTTGGGTTGCAGGGGATATGTTGGAAGAGGTGAAAGAGAAATCTGCTGCCACTTGGAGCAGGCCAGCAGCATTTACCTGTTGCTGAAGTGGCTGGAGGCTGTTCCCAGTGATTTTTATAGGGAAAAGAAAAGGACATGATTGTTCAGCAGACCCAGTGATTCACTTTATGCTTCTGCCACTGTTTTTGGCGAATGGACTCTCTGTGGAAGGGAAAGGGACAGCAGGTGATGTTTCTGTGCAGGACCAAACCAGACTTGCTTTGGTCCTTATCAGTGCTGGGGGTGGTTTGCTGCATTTTTTTGCAGAGGACATTGGGGAAGCAGACAGAGGAGCCATCTGACATGTGAGTAAGAATTTCTGAATGTTTAGGTTTATGAGAAGCTGGAGGGAACTACAAACATTACTCTCATGGTGTGACAAGGGAGGGAAAGAAACAGATGTGGAGAGACCTGGGTGCTGGAGAGAGAAACTTTTGTGGAGTTGTCTCTAGGTTTCAGAGTCCTGTCCCTGAGGCTCTCCTTGTAAGACCTCAGCATTAAATTAAAACAAGATGGGGAGCAGAAAATCCAGGCTGGAGGAGGAGTCTTGGATGAAAATCATAGGGGTGAAGCTGAAAAGAGTTTACAGTAGAATCAACATCAAATAGTGTCAGAGAGTTGAGGTATGCTGTGACCAAAGACTAAGTGTGTGTGGGGGTGTGAGTACATGTGATGAATATTTATAGATTTGTCAGCCCCATGCAGACTTCTGGCACAGTTTCTTATTTGATGCTCTGAGGATTTTGTTTTAAGTGACAAATGAGGTAATGGGAAGACTGATTAATCTGTGATGTAAAGTTGGCTAGACCAGTAATGAAGACCTGCATAATTAAGGGGAGGAACAAATCTGTGGAGTAACTAAAGGTAAGTAAGTAAAACTCAGTAACTGGAAAAAAAAACCATGTTCATTAGTAACTTTGGTACTGGCAAGATTGATCAGTCTCTTTACTGGAAAAACTGGAGAACAAAAGCATTTTTGCCAAGTTGAGTGATGTCCCATCTGCCAGCTTTTCCTCTCCACCAATTTAAGCAAGATTGAATATACTAATGTACTTCAAAAGTCTTGTATAAATGACTTCTTTAAATGCAAGATGAAAAGGTGTTTAGAACATAATGAGAGCCAACACTCGCAGACATATTTGAAAGTTTTAAAAGCAGTTATTGGGATACGATATTCTCGGTGCCATTCAGGTTGCTTAGAACAGCAGTGTGGAAGCTGACCTTGTAGCAAATTTCATATACTTCATCACTTACTTGAGTTCATGAGGATTTTGGCAGAACATTTAATTTGTAGCTTTTGCCTGGAGTGTGAATTTAAGGGCAAATATATTCACAGATCTTTTACATATTTTATGCTTTGTAAGCTGTTTTCTTTTACACGTATTCAGTGGGGGTTTGTTTTGGTTTGGTTTTTTTCCTCAAATAAAACATCTTTCCTTTACTCTCCTATTTGCACGAAGATAATGCAGGCAATGGAAGCCATTAATGTATTTTGTACCATGCTGTAAAGGTCCTCTGGAGAACTGCAATATACTCATAATGCAAAAAAAATACTCAAATCTAAAAGTAACATAAATTTCTGGTATCTATTTGAATACACCCAGATACATATACTCAGATACAAATATACTCAGTGCTTATCTAATTAGCTTTAGAAAAGTCTAAGCTACAAGTGGAAATAATTGCTCTGGTCCACTCTTGTTCATATACAAACCTTTTGAGACAGTGATCATTGCAGTGGTTGTTCTTGGTTTGGTATCAGAGGCTTCATTGCATAGGTGTCTATGACATCTGCTGCCACGTGTCAGTCCCTGCAGGAGTTTTACTATACTGGGTCTCAATTTTCTCATTGTCAAGCTTTGCTTGAGAAAATCAGCAACGTGCTATACTTCATTCCTCAAGTCATGTTTTTTGTCCTACCATCTACAGAGTCTCCTCCTGCAGGAAGCGTGGCGTGGCGTGGCTGGGCCTGTGCTTGCAGTGAGCTCTCTGGTAGCTTCCTGCAGTGCTGGCACTAAGCTAACTAGTTTGGCTGAAACTTGAGCATTTCTGCCTTTTTTTTTCTCCAGAAGTCCTGCTTTCAGACTCCCAGGGATGTAAGCCAGCCCTAGCCAGAGGGATGCAGCTGAGGCCAAGCACTGATTCTTTGCTGGGGCTCTGCCGGAGCCTCAGGAGCAGTAAGTTAGTGTCCTGCCCACTGGGGACAACTGTTGTGCTGCCCAGCAGGGGTGGCCTTCCGGCTCCAATTGTGCGAAGGCAGGAGCTGTTTGTGGGAAAAGCAGGAGAGGCTCTGGGAACCAGAATGCTGACAAAAGGCAGCAATAGCATCATGCTTTGCAGAGCAGGAGCATGAAGTCAAATGCAAGCTGGAATCGGACTTTGATTTCCTTTTCCTGTTGGTGAAGGACTGGTTTAAAGATAGAGTCTCCTTTGCACGATAAAAGTACGGATTCTTTTGCCATTAAGTTGTTTTAAGTACTCGATCATTTTCCTGCAGGAACCACCTCTTTTCCTCCCTTGTGCACATGTGCTTCCCACACATTGCCTGTCTTATTTCTGTACTTTCCGTGGAGCCTTTCTGGGAGGTTTTGCCTGTTTGAGTTCACTTCTCTCCTAACTTTCAGCCTAGCATTGCAGCTACTGGGTTGATGATAGAATAAGAGAGCTCTCCGCCTTGCAGCTGGGACATTACCATGCCCTAGCTGTACATACATGGCATTGGCAAGACTAGCAACATGCAGAAAAGAAAGGAAGTCACTGCAAGATGGGCTGGAGCAGACGACAGCTCTGGGAAAGACAGGCAGGGAGGCAAAAGGCACAGAAGGACTGCAATGCAAACAGACTGTGAGCAGGTGGTTTTTGATAGCCCCTCTGCCTTGCTGGCCTAATTTTCAGAGAATCTATATAAATTTTATATCCTGCAAAAGCTGCACTAGACCCTGCCTGTAGCTGCAGCTGATGGGTTTATGTTACTACTGTAAAATAGCTACATGATTTCCAAGACGACGGAGTTCAATCTTTAGGTACCAACAGTCATGGCAGAGCAGCTGTTTTTGCACAGATGATTAAGACAGGCTTTGCTGTATCCCACTATTAATTGGGATATGCTGCTATGGTGTTACAAGCAAACAGCTGAAGTTTCAGAGCAGTGCAGTGTTGTGCTTTATTTGTGCAGCTCACTGCTGATCAGATAAAATATTTAGTGGCATCAAATTTTGGCTCTATTGTATGCATCGGTTGCTACGGAAGTACTGAGAAGTTTTTTAGCATGTGCAAGTCAAATTCCTCAGGTTAGGCCTGTGAAGTGTCAGCATCGCCATGCTGAGTCATTCCCATCCCATACTGGGGTCTCCAACCTTGAACCAAGACCCTTAGTGTTCTCATGGGGACGATGATATGGTCCTCATTCATATTGGAATGAGGAGGGCAGGTTAGAGATCCGAAGGGAAACGAGGCTCACCTGTGTCAAACTGAGTTCCCACTCTTTGATTTTTGTCTCTGAGTTGGTCTTGTCTGGCAATACAGGCAGAGGAAAGAAACATTGACTTCCACCATATGGGACAGCCTGATGGTCTCTTAAGCATTTGCTAACCATTTCCATGTTCAAGTTAAACTCAGAAATTTCATATGTTGAGTTTTCCCAACACAGAGGTTGCCTCAAGCCAGCTGACCTGCCGACTGTTACAGTGAGAAAACAAGGGGGAAAAATTCTGATGTTACACATTACTTGCTCTCTATTAAGTATAAAAATAGATGGATCTAAATCTTGGGCTGTTCTAGTGGGATTTATGGCATTAATTTTTCTTGCTATCACTGTAGACTGAAATTATGCCCCAGGCCCACTCATCCCTGGACATGTAAGGCTCTCAGTACATGCCATGGGTGCCTCAGACACATCTCTCTTTAGCAATTATTTGTTGAAACTATGACTGCTAGATTAGTTCATTCTAGTTGTTTCTGACTGAAATTGTAAGAGGACAGTAAAAAAAATCCCACCACCATCCTATTGATGAGTTTGTAGTATGTCCAAGAAAGAGGTGCAAGTTCAGAGACTGAACTACCACAAGTTCTTTCTGTATCTGCCTTTAAAGCTGTCAACCAAAATGTCTTCAAGGGTCTGATAAGGTAATGATGTATTAAAAGCATAAGGCTCATGCTTCCAAGTGCAGTTTGCTCACCAAGCACTGAGAAACTTATCCATCTGGAAGGTTATTCTGCAACTCTGCATTTTAGAGACTTTATTATTTTATGCTTTTTCATGGTAGCATTTTCTTGAGCACTTATTTTTATGTTAGGTTTGAAACAAGTCAGATATTGAGTTTTCCAAAGCTGCAGAGATTCAGAGACTGCAGAGTGTGGGCATTAAATCAGTGCAGGTAAGCAAATTGCTATTTGCAATCTTTGTACCATTTCTTAATGAAAAGTAAGTTCACTATGTTAGACTACATTTTTGCTTCAGGAAAGCAGAAAAACTGCCACTAGAGGGTAGTATTAATACAAAAAGAAAAAAGTAATTTTGGAGTTGGTCTCTTTCCAGGATAAAATAATTTATACTCTTCTACAAATTAATAAATATCGGATAGATTTTAGTCGTCTAGTCAGATTTGTTTGAGTCTTGTTGGCTTTTTTCTTCTAGTGATTTATGTAATTCTGTTTCAGCTGTATACAGCAATAGCAGCTATCGAGTTTCATACTTTAATGGATATATGAATGATAAAATGATGTTGTTTTATTGCTTTGCAAGATAATTTTTTATTGAATTTAAAAAAACCCCAAAACCCTAAAAAAAATTTCATTATTTTTCCATTGAAAATTACTGATTCACTTAAAATTTCATTCTATTAAAAAAAAAAAAATAGCTGGAGTGGTATTTTTTTTCTACCTCTGCCAAATATTTTTTTTTCCTGAATAGTGGGAGAAATAAATTATTTTTTACCAAAGCAGTGAACTGTGATCGAATGACAGTTAAAGTCCATTTAGTAAAGATCAGGCCAGGGTTTAAACCTGTTGGGAAGTAAGAGGGTTTTGAGAGTCTAACATGGTCAGAACTGCTGTGGTATATAACTATATATACATATGGCATAACCACATATGTATGGTATATGGTTTAACCATATGCTATATGGTTATATCATACCAACCCTGAGCAATGGAGGCTGAGGTACAGAGATGGGGAGGTGCAGGAACTGGCTAGTGGCTCAGGGCCATCAGAAGCCCTAGGAGATTGCTGCTGGGTGCCCTGGGCACAAGGGCTGTCGCAGGTGCCTGTGCCACTCCACTCTGCTGCCCTTTGGTGCCAAGGTTGGGGAGTTTTGCCCATGCTCTACCTGCATCAGCCCCAAGGAGGGGCTGCAGGAGGCAGAAGGGTGCAAGAAGTGGAGGGAAAGTGGAGGAGACACAAGGGCCAAAGCAGCAGAAGGATCCTCACCCTCTCTCACCTGTCCTCCCAGAGGAGAAGAAGCTAATTTCATGGCACCTTCAGCATGGTTGATGCCCTCAGCAGGGGCTTGGGCTTGCTATGCCCAGGAGCTGGCTGGTGACTGTTTCCCTTGACTGTAGGGGTGCCCCTGGACCCCCAACAAATACTGTGCCAAACCTGCTTCATCCTTCTGTGCTGATGGCCAAGCTCGTGTGTCATCCACGCTTCACCCTGTGCCCCCAGCCTGGGTCAAATCCCAGGAATAACAGTATTTATTTTCCATTCTTCCATGCTGGAAGGTAACTGGATGAAAGACATTACCTAGCCATGAACTTTTTGGACTTTGATGTGATTTGAAAAGCATTAGTGTGTTTCCCCTGCTGCTGTTCTACATCACTGCACGTGATGACAACTCTGCCAGGGAGGCAGAAGCCCAGCCTGAGCTGTTGTATTAAAGTGACAATCGTGGATTTTGGTGGTGCACAGTAAGCACATTCTTTCTCCATGACAGTGTTGAAATCGTGGCTCTTCAGGGGACAGGATGGTGCCTTTGAGCTGATATTGTGACTGCATGTGTGGGATGCAAAGGCAGCATGTAAAGCCACCCCGTGGTTCTCTGGTTTAACAGAGCAGATTTTCAATGACACATCGGGAAGATGACAATTTTCTACTCATGCTCATTCTTAGCCTGAGAAATAATCTGAGTGGGGGAAAAAAAAAAAAAAGCAACAGTACTATGCAAAAAAATTAGTGCTACTTAGTGCTTTGGTGATGAGATGGACTTGGGTTTAGAGACCCAAGCGTGGTGGGAGCTTGGCTGGTGGAGCAGGGCTGGGAAACATGGAAGGAGGTTGGATTAAAGCACAAAGACTGGGGTGGAACCAGCTGCAGGGCAGAGCCAAGCACCCAGCCAGGGTGGTGGTTCCTTCTTGTTGGCATGTTTGGCCACCTTGTGTGTGGTTAAAAACTCACGGTGTTCAGCTGGTTACTATGGCAATGATGTAGCACGAGTTGTCATGGCAACAGAGCAGAATTTTTCCTCACGTTCCTGCAGGAGGGTGATGGATGCTGTTTTGGGGGACTCTGAACTTGACTGTTTCCTTGGTAGAAACACTCAGAGCTGCTGCAGCAGGTGAATGTACCAGTCCTTCCACTACCATTCCTGGGTTTCCCCACCCTGATGCTGAACTGTGCTTTCACATTTAGAAAGTTAAGAACAGCTCTGGAAAGCCATATGTAGCTATGTCTAACCTAATTATGTGCACTGTTATACTGGGTGTGTTAATAAAACATCATTCTGCTAAGTGAGGCTGCTTCCAGGCACTTTCTTAATCTTGTGTGTACTCTTCATCTCCCTATCTGCACATAGCACAATTCGGTAGGACATTAGGTGTCCATTTGGCAAAACAATTTTAAGATCATCCAAAGTACATTTGCTTTAAATCCTCCATTCTAGTGCAGAATAATGTACGTTCTGCCTTGGAAATGCATCTTTTTTGCTTCAGTTTTATTTAAATAATCTTTGCTTTCTCTTCCTTCTTGGGCTCTAAGAGCAATACACAATCTTATTACCTTACTCATGAGCTATGCATCAGTTCCTCCTTCTCAGATTTTTTTTCATATAGGTCATCAACAGGACAAGTAAACAGTATGTAAACGATATTGCTTTCAAGAGTTGTTTCCTTAGGACAGCTGGTGAAACTCTTCTTTTCTCCCTACAGAAAGCAGGACCATACCTACCAGCTATACTTTTTCAGTTGTTCAAGAAAGTAAACTCCTGGAGTGCAGAGCATATCCAATAATGTGGCTTTCGAAGGATAAAAATCTCATATTCATCTTGACTCAAGATGATAGCTTTTTAAAAAAACACACAAACATTCTACACATAATCTACTTTTAAAAATCCCTAAACCCTTCATTACATGTAATTTGCTGTGCTGAACCATACACCTAAAAAGGAAGCCTGAAAAATAGCATTAGTGGTGTTTCACTACAAGGCATACATGCTGCTTTCATGAACTGTAATTTGCAGGCACTGGGGACTCTGGGAAATGGAAAATCTGAATTTGGGGTGTACAGCTGGATAGCAGAGATCTTTCATAAGTGTCTTCAATATTTTCTTTGGTCCTGTGTTTCTTAGCAGGTATGTTTTAGGTGAGCCAGCAGAGCTGTATGTATTGCCAGAGAGCAAAAGGAAAAACATTAGCCTAGAGATGTTTTGGGATTTGGACCTGTACAGTGCTGGGGTTGGAAACTGGGTTATGCTTGAGGATGAGTAGCTTTGGATTTAGGAAAGTAATCCCAGTGATACATTTAAAGTCCTTTTTGCTTTAAAAAGCTCTGATTGCTGTGTGCTTCAGCATTCAACCGATGTGAGGAGCTCCCCTTGGCTACATGTGCTGGAGTGCTTGTCCTGGTTCCTCTAAGAGAATCAGAAAGTTAGGGGTTGGAAGGGACCTCAAAAGATCATCTACTGCAAACCCCCCTGCCAGAGCAGGGTCACCTACAACAGGTCACACAGGAACATGTCCAGGTGGGTCATCCAGGTGGAAGTCCAGCTCTTACACTATCACTATTGACACCTACAAAAGAAAATTTATTTAATTTTTTTTTAATCCTTGTTTACAACTTTATAATGACTCCCACAAATGATGTTAAACTTGTTGACCTAAGAAACTAAGTTCTCAGAAATTCATGGACTAATTCAAGCAAAAAAATGCAGCCTCTGGGTGATGTAAACTCTCAGCTGCAAGTTGCTGGGAAGCAGCAAAGTACTACTGTGTGCTGGTACTGTGTTTCAAAACTCACATATAAATCTAGAATCTCTGTTAGAGAGGAGGTATGGAGCTACATGGACTTGCAGCCAAACCCAGTGCAGGCTTTTATGGTTTTTAATGCAGGCTTCTCAGAGCCTTTTGTTTTAAAAGAAGCTGTGTAAGATATTGGGAAAATGTTGCTTCATGTTTAAAGATTTTGCAGATGTTGGGGGCTTGAGCAACCTGATCCAGTGAGAGTCCCTGCCCATGCAGGGGGATTGGAACTGGATGATCTTTAATGTCTCTTCCAAACCAAACAATTTTATGATTCTATGATTCTATGACACTGCTGTATCATCTTGTCTTCCTACCATTTGTTGCTTTTCATACAAAATATTCTGCATTTAATTGCTTGAATCTTTCAAGTGCTGAATTTAAATTCATAGTCTCCCTGGGATGTCCCATTGACACAAAAAATAATGGCAAGGCAGTAGGTCTGGGCAGTACCCATCTTCTTTTTCAGGTGTTGCATCAGCCCTGGAAGCCATTCAAAACCCCCCCACATAGTCCCTGCACTCTGCTAGGATCTGCTCAGTCTACTTTGTTTGGGTTAAATCGAGCCTGAGGTCATGGGGCACTTACAAATAAATGAAGTATGAAAGACTTCAGAGGAACTTTATTTGGATATTTATTCAGGCATAAACTGTGATGTGAATCCAGCTGGGCCCTGGATCGGGTGACGCCAGTGAATGAAGATTTGTAAACTGTGTGATTGTTCTGCAGGTATGTTACTGTGCACGATTTTTGGCAAAAGAGCTCAAGAAATCTCATGCCACAGTGATTTTTTTTTCTGATCTTATCAGTCTGATGATAGAAGAAAACTGGCTTTGGATATTGTGAATAGCTCTGGCATTACACTGGTATAGATTAGAAAATTTACACCCTGACTTGCTGAGCACTTCTTCCCTACTCCCTCCCAAATGAAAGATACAGTATCTGTCACTGCATCTGGGGAGAGGTGGATTTAACTGTGTTCAGCCACTTAAACAAACTTGAAAGCTTGCTGAGCCAAAGGATACTGTTTGAAGTCCACGAGTGAATTCTTACGGAGCAGGCAGATCACAGGATTAGGGGATGCCCAAGACCACTAATGAGTAAATCTGGGGGCTGTGAGCACTGAGAGAACTTTTCAGTGATGTTAAGCTAAGTGTACTAGATACAGTCAAACCCCTCATCTTTTGGGAAAGTATTTATTTACAAGGCCAGCAGTGGTTCAGACACTTGTTCTCTTGATAGGAGAGTTTATGAAACTGCTGCAAAAGTTTTAATAGGAAGCTTTGATGAGTGAGTGTCCTAGAGATTTTCCTAAGATGCTTGACAAACTATTACAGTGACTAGGTGGGAGGAGGCAATTTTGAACAGCAGGAAGACTCCTCTGATAGCTACATCACTGCTTCTTTATGTGGCTGAGGTGTTGCAGCAGGCTACAAAGAACTAACAAAAGAAATTTTTCATGTGGCCCAGTCTTTTTCCTTCTGTGAACAAGGTCAAGGTACAGATGAAAGGCTCTTGATGCTCTGCCATGAACATGCCACAGAGTGCTGCTTGCTGAAATGCAAAGAAAGTCCATGAGGGAGGAGAAGTTGGCCACCTATGCAAAGGTAACTGGGTTGCTGGTGAGCTGGTTTTGGTGGTGTGCTGGTTTAGATGTGTGCTGCACCGAAGAGGATTTCAGCTGGTGACATTACCACCTTCATCCTTTCTAACTACATAAATAAATATATATCCATAGAAACCTGGGGAGTATCATCCCTGCTTGTCAGAACTGTTGGCTGAGGAGTAAGTAACTTTCCTAAAAATCTGAGTGTAGGAAACCAGGTTTGTCCTCCAGATTTGGGGTAGGGGGTTGAAATCAGTTTGTGCATCCTTGTGCAGGATGGAGACCTGAAAGAGAAACCAAGAGTTATTGATCTTATCCTTGCAGGGATACAAAAGTAATTGGTTGCACAATAATGGGAGAAAAAAATGAAAAATGATGTAGCAGTTTAGTCAAGTGGCTGCTAAAAATATATGTATGTGGGTTATATCTCTATCAAACACTTAAAGAGCTCACCAAGGGACACTTCATGTTAACTGATCCATTTGTAAGAAAGTAGTGTCAAAAAAAGTAATATTTGTGAGAAATCAGTGTCTGCAGGACATTAAAAATCCATGAATGATTAATGGCTGGAGTTTAAAAGACTGCAAATTTCCATTGGTTCTCCTGGTGTTTGTGACCTGAAAGAAATGGATAGGAAGGAGATTTAGGTAGGCAAGAGCCAAGACACTTGAGTTTGGGGCAAGACTTGCATCTAATAAGGGTGTTCTGAAAACCTCAATTTACGTGACTTTTATTTCACTGGGTGAACAATTTCTCCTCAAGATCCTGCTGAGCAGGGGGCAGTTTGTGCTGTTTGAGAAAGGGAGAGCCATCATATTTTCAGTATCCTCAAAGAGCTGAGCCTAAATAAAACATGTTACTGCTAAGGTTTTCATCTGTCTCTCTCAAATAGAATTGTAGAATCACAGAATTATAAAGAGTTTGCATTGGAAGGGGACCTTAAAGATCATCCAGTTCCAACCCCCCTGCATGGGCAGGGACACCTCCCACCAGACCAGGTTGCTCAAGGCCCCATCCAACCTGACCTTAAAATCTGCCAGGGAGGGGGCAGCCACAGCTTCCCTGGGCAACCTGGTCCAGTCTCTCACCACCCACAAATTACAGAATTTCATCCTAATGTGTAGCCTGAATCTCCCCTCTTCAGGTTTTAAACTATTTCCCCTGGTCCCCTCACCCATGTAAAAAGCCCTACTGCAGCCTTCTTGTAGGCCCCTTCAGATATTGGAAGGTTTCTATAAGGTCACCTCAGAGGCTCCTCTTCTCCAGGCTCAACAACCCCAACTTCTTTAGCCTCTTTAGGGGAGGTGCTCCAGGCCTCTGATGATTTTATTGGCTCTCCTCTGGACACATTCCAGGAGCTCAGTGTCCTTCTTATGCTGGGGACTCCAGAACTGGACACAGTACTCCAGGTGGGGTCTCACAAGAGCAGAGTAGAGGGGAAGAATCACCTCCCTTGACTGGCTGTCTGTGCTTCTTTTGGAACTGTTGGCCTTCTGGGCTGCAAGTGCACACTGATGGCTCATGTTGAGCTTCTGGTCCACCACCACCCCCTGAGTCCTTCTCCTCAGGGCTGTCCTCAATCCCTTCTCCTCCCAACCTGTATTTGTGCATGGGATTGCCTCGACCCAGGTGCAGAACCTTGCACTTGGCCTTGTTGAACTTCATGCAGTTTGCACAAGTCCACTTCCTGAGCCTGTCAAGGTCCCTCTGGATGGCATCTCTTCCCTCCAGAGTTTTGACTTTACCACACAGTTTGGTGTCATCAGCAAACTTGCTGAGGGTGCATTCGATTCCACTGCCCATGTCATGGACAAAGATGTTAAACAGCACTGGTCCCAGTACCAACCCTTGAGGAACACCACTCATCACATCTCCATTTGGACACTGAGCCATTGATCACAACTCTTGGGTGTGACTAGCCAGCCAGTTCCTTATCCAATGAGTGGCCCATCCATGGAATCTGTATTGTTCCAGTTTAGAGGTCAGAATGTCACACAGGACAGTGTTGAATGCTTTGCACAGGTCCAGGCAGATGGTTTCTGTTGCTTGACCTTGTCCACTGAGGCTGTGACCCCACCGTAAAAGGCCAACAAATTAGTCAGGCAGCACTCGCCCTTAGTGAAGCCTTGGCTTGTCACCAATCACCCCTTTGTTATTTGCTTGCCTTAGCAGAGCCTTCAGGAGGATCTGCTCCATGATCTTTCCAGGCACAGAGGTGAGACTGACTGGCCTGCAGCTCCCTGGGTCTTCTTTTTTTCCATTTTTAAAAATGGGGGTTATGTTTCCCCTTTTCCTGTCAGTGGGAACTTCACCAGACTGCCATAACTTTTCAAATATGATGGACTGTGGCTTTGCAACTTCATCCACCAGTTCTTTCAGGAGCCATGGGTGAATCCCACCAGGTCCCATGGACTTATTCACCTTCAGGTTCTTTAGGTGGTCTCAAACCTTCTCTTAATCTACTGTGGGAGGATCTTCCTTTTCCCAGTCCCTGCCTTTGGCTTCTGTACCATGGAGGGTGTGACCAGAGTCCTTGCTGGTGAAGACAGAGGCAAAGTAGTCATTGAATATCCCCACCTTCTCTACATCTTGGCTGACCAGCTTTCCTTCTGGGGTGGGCCCATATTTTCCCTTAGTTTTCCTCTTATCATTGGCATACCTATAGAAATTTTTCCTGTTGTCCTTAACCCCTCTTGCTAGATCCAATTCTTTCTGTGCTTTTCTTTCCTAACCTCATCTTTACCATCTCTGACTACTTCTCTGTGCTCCTTCCAGGTTAACTGTCCCTGCTTCCATTCTCTGTAAACTTTGTTTTTACCCCTGTGTCCAGAAGTTGTTGTGTCCAGAAGTTCCTTGCTCATCCACGCTGGCCTCCTGGCGCTCCTGCCTGCCTCTTCACTGGGACACAGTGGTCCTGGGCATGCAGGAGGGGATCCTTGGATATGGACCAGCTTTCTTGAGCTCCTTTCCCATCCAGGTCTTTATCCCATTCTGGAATTTGGTGTTTCCCTGTGTGTTCTGGAGAGGGTCTGTGCACAAGGGGGGCCAAGATATCCTAAAGCTGTTTGCCAGAACTCACCAGTAAATTTCCAGTAAGTCATTGTCCAATCAGGGAGTGATGCTTTGTGAAATCCAGGTTATTTCCTAGAGATATACTCAATAGCAATATTTAATTCTTAGAGTGAGCAGAAAAGGACTATTTTCTTTATCTTAAAGCAGAGTTATTTTATGTAAGATGTTACAATGAAATGCATTTAACCTATAAGGATGAAAAAATTGCAGCAAAGCATTTCAATTAAATAAAAAAACAACCTAGGGACAAGTTACAGAGTCTCTTTTGTCCATTTTTTAATATGGAAAATGTATTTAAGCTTGTAAAATTGGCTGTGGAAAGGAAAATCCTGCTAAAAGCCAGTCTTGTTTTCTCTCTCTGCATTGCTTTGTGTTTTGTTTTATGTCTTGTATTAACGAGGTGTTTGACTGTGCAAGAAATAATGTTTTCTCAGTTTGTGGTTGACCTTTTGGTTGCTGAAATTTCTTTGCTGTATGATATCTTTACAATCCAGCCTTCTGTAATTTATGACTCAGGTATTCAAAGCTCTCATAAAGATGCAGTGTAGAGTTCATGTTTAATATATACAATGAGAAATGAAGTTTCAAGTCTCGACTCTCTTAAAGAGGTCTGAGACCCACTGGGTTGGTATTTAAGTCTGAAAGAGACTTGCTTGTAAAAGACTTAGGCAAACTTAAACAGAAGCCCACCGGGGACAGTTTGGTTTAGGCTTTTGGGAGGGTTTTTCTTTTACAAAAACCCAAAGGTTGTGTTTTGGAGGACAAACCAATAGACTCAGCCCTGTGTCTGCACACAGCTTCACCTGCTGGGGGTGGCCCTTGCTGGTGTCCAGCTCAACACAGAGTAGGCTGGATGCCTGCCCTCCCACCCTGAAATACACCTTCTCCTTGAGCAGTAAGCCCTACAGAATCCACACAAATTGGGAGCAACCGCTGTGAACTGAAGCATGAATTTTTAATGTTTGGATACCCTGAGGTACAAACTAGACCTTAAAATAAATGATTATAAATTTCCTATTCCGAGTAGCTAGTGTAATGGTACATGAAGGGAAGGTCCTTCCCTGTGGCCTGGCAGGGAGGACACCCTGCTGTGAGAAACCTCTTGGCATGCTGGGTATGCTGGAGTAACTCAGACCTGATTTATTACCTCTTTGGTCAAATCTTTTACTAAAAAAAAAAAAGAGTGTATTGCCACATACAAACCCAAGTCCTTCAATTAAAGATTTTGCTTCACCTTTCACAGAAGCCAGAATAAGCTCCCTGGAGAGAAATGTTGAGAGATCAGCAGCAATTGGTCAGGAAACTTCATTTTTGTTGTCAGGGCTCCTGCAGCATCAGAGGCCACAGCAGAAAACAGCAACAGGGAGTCTGGGGCTTGCGTGAGAGCTGCCTGATGGAAATGTTTGCTGCTGCAGAAAGCTGAACAGGCATTGCCCAGAGTCACAGCATCTGGGCATCTTGCCTTTTAGTTTTCCTCCCCTGGTGACAAGCAGTGCAGGACACAGAGAAGGATGAGGGTGAGGGCAAAGAGGGAGCAGGCAGGAGGGAGGGCAGGGATGGGAATCCAGTCAAGAGCCTGCCCAGGCACCATCCAACATGCTGCAGCTTTCCCTTATTGCTGTCCCAAATGCCTGTGTCTCATGGAAGGTGGAGAATTTTGGCTGCAAGATTCCTGCTTTGGGCTACCATGTTAGAAAGCAGCTTCTCCCTCTCCCTTCCCCAGGACGTCTCTGTTCTTTATTTTTCTCTGAGGGGTAGCACAGAGGTTAGAGAGGTAAAATCCTAAACCTTGGTGGAGTAAACCAGGCTTTCACAGTCTTTGGCTTTACCAGCTGGAAAAAAATGTGTCTTGGTTTCAGTGCACCTTGCATGCAGACACATTTTGGTTCTTTTTATTTTTCAGTTGGTGTTTGTAGTCGTTGAAGTGCTGTATTTTTGTTTGTTCAGATATGTGGACATCATCCTGCGAGGTACAGCTTACATTGATCTCTCTCTGTCTCTCTAACAGTTTGTCTGGGCAGAAGCAGAGCTGCTAAAGATAATAGTAGCACAGGCAGCTACAGACAGGTACCCTTCCTTATTGAGTGCTGCAGGAAAGATGGGGAAGAAAATAGCCCTTGGCTGGCTAATGGATAACATAGCAGCTTCCTGTCTCAGCTGTCCCATATTTTTGTAACTATAAAGCAGAATTCTCTTTTGATCGGTTCGAGAGCATCCCATAGCCAGGTCCTTTCCCTGGCAGGTCCTTCCTCCTGCTAACCTCTGGCTCAGGTGGAGTGGGACACCCACCCCTCTGAATGCAGTGGCTGGGAAGGGGCTGCTCAGCATCTTCTCACCTGGGCTTGAGGCTGCAGCTGGAAGACATAATGTTTAACTTTACTAAGAGATGAGGACTGATTTACAGATGCCTGGGGAGAGAAGAACACCCCTCTCACTTGAGCACTATCCTGATGGTTACTCAAAGTACTGCAAGCAACACTGAAAAATACTCTTGCACAATGGCAAAGTGGTTTGTATTTCCTTTTGCTGAATTGCAGTGCCTCATTCTGGGAGAACTGCTGCGATGTATCAGTGTGTTTTCCCTGTCTGATGTATTTTTGTTTGATACTGGGATCCTTGGTTTGATCAACTGAGATATGACTGCTCCTTGCTCTTTGAAGAAGTGGCTGTCCTGGATGCAAGGGAGAAACCTGAGCCACTACAAGTGCTGGACATGCTCATGTTTGCTCTAGCAAAGAGGGCAAAGAGCCCCAGGGATGCTCTGACACTCAGTAGCTTTGCAGGAACACCACAGGTTGCACATTTGCCTCCAGTCCTCCTCCAAGTGAGCAAAGTGTGGATCAGCTTCTGCACCAAATGCTGCTTCACTTGGACCACACCACATGGGATTAAGATTACTCCGGGGGAGATGTATAGGTTGGATCACCCTCATGCATTTTCTCATTCAGGTTAGCAGAGGGGATTGTCCTGCTGAAGCTGCTACGACCAGAGCTGATGGTAGAGGTTGTAATGCAGGGATCAGGATTGTGCTGCCACCCAGCACAGGCACCTGCAGAAGGGCGCCTGGTTCAGATGGTGTTTGGGGTGGCTGGTAGCTGCTGGGAACCTTGTAAGGCCTGAGCAGAACTCTGTTTCCTCACTGAAGAAAAGGAAATATTGGGGGAAAGTTAAATTATCTACAGGAACTGCTTTTCCATAAATTTTATTTAACTAAAAATGAAAACCCCATTAAGCATAACTGAACTATTCTGTGAGTAGGGTTTCTAATTGACCTCTGGAAAAACTGAGTTTACTTCAGAGTAATAATTAATGTACCTGATAGTGGAGATGGAATTGCAATCCACACAAAAACTGCATTTAAATACTTGAGTCTGCTGATAAAGCCCTAAACTAGGAAAAAGCAAAACCAGTGAAAGAGTAAACACCAAAATTCATGATTTGTAAAGAGAAAATCAAGTTATTTCTATAAAAGAGATCCCATATCGCATTTCAGGTACAGAAGAAGCTTAGCTTTCTATAGAAAAGCTTGTAAATCAGATGCTGCTTCACTAAACTTGTACATTTTCCTGGGCACACCTCATGGATGTACATGGGTGAGAATGGCATTTAGGCCTACAGAACATATGAAATTATATTATTCCTAAACTTCTTGTACCTGGCAAAGTAAGTTCACTTTTAATACTGGGAGCATTTCAAAGCACTGAAGTGTAACGACAGCATCAAGGCAAACATTTCTCTGTGTGGTTGTGTTTGCTCCAGCTTTGTGGAGGTGTTTCACCTAAACACTTGTATGTGATCTCTCCTCTAAGTTCCTTTTGTTGTCCTGCTGTGGGGAAAAAGAGAAAAGTTGTTTTGATGTTTTTGTTTGGTGTTTGTTGTTTTTATTTTTTCCCAGGCCACTGGGGCACTCAGTACACCTTCCTCAAACCCCAGCCAACGGGAGCTGAAAAACCCATGTGTACATCCTCGGCCTTGCACCATTTACCTGGACTCGGGTTTCTTCTGCAATTCCTGAAAATCTTGAGCACTCCAAGAGCAGCAAAGCCCCCAGACTGTCCACCTGTGCCAGTGACTGCTCCTGGGGCTGAGGCTGGAGAAGACTGGGCAGGACCCTCAGTGCTGCCAACCTGGGGTGCAGGAGAGGAGTGGTCCCATGGGTGTGTGAAAAGGGGGCTCCTCTCTCAGATGCTGTTGGGACTGTGCAGGTAGGGAGGGATTTTTCCCCTCAGCAGACTGCATGACTTATTTTCTTCACCATAAACAAAACATGAAGCAATAATTCTGTGGTGTTCCCATCTCTGTGCTTTTGGAAAATCATATGTGTATATACAGAATTATTTTTTTGCAACTTCATTTTTTTCTAAATTCATAATTTTTGAAGGAGAACAGAGAGTTCAGAATTAACCAAGGGATTTGGCAGTCCCAGATTAGCCCCATTTCCATCTCCAACTGTAACCTTGTATGTGATCAGGTTTTATCCAGAGTAACTTTGATTTATCTGTAGCATTTTGGTGTGCGTGACAAATTAAAAAAAATGTCTTGACGTTAAGTCTGAAATTAAGTTTTGACATGTTTTTGGAGTAGTGTTCAGGAAAAAAAACCCCCAACATTTAAAGAGCTGAGAAAACCATCCAAATAAAACTCAGCTTAAATCTGGAAGTGTTGGTAGATAATCCTGCTGTGTTCACCTCAGTGCTGGTTACCAGGGGTGCTGCAGTATTACTCTAATGGCTTTCTCTGAAAACATCCTAGGTAGGAAAAAAGACACAATTAAAATTTGTGTTGCACTGAGTGGTTTTACAGCACTCAGCAGTTCTTGGTTGAAGTTGTGAAGGATTTTAGGTATTTTCCACCTTTAGCACATTTCAATTCATTGCTCGGGACTCCAGTAACAGTCTCCATGCTCGTGCTATTTCACCACAATCAAGAAGTCATTGCCAGAAAAATGACCATTTCAATGATTGTCTTATTCCCCTCCAGAGCAGAGCTGGTCCCCACGAGGTGTTCCTCCCAGAGGATAATTAATAAATTTGTAATCTATAATAATCTATAATCTATAATAATCAAATAAATCTAAATCACTGTTTTATGTTGTTTGGTCAATGTTTATAGATGTCAGTGCTACTGAAAATGCACATGGCAGATATTAAGGGAGGAATCAATGCGCTCCAAGGATATAAGAGCAGGCAGGAGTTGTTTTGGGTTATCCATAGCAGTTTATGCCATGGTGAGCCTGGCTACTATTGATTTCAATCCCACAAGTGTCTAACCTCCTTCGAACAGCACAACTCATCTGTCTTCATATCTTACAGCTGACTTTGTTTTGCCTTGTATTTGTACTCCTTTATGCTACATTAAAACAAAAATAAAATGATACAATAAAATAAATCAATGTAGCTCATTAATTAAAAAGAGGAACCTCCTCCAACTTCCAACCCAAAAAGCCTCTCTGGGGTGTCTGTGGTGACTAGTGTGGCCTGGCCCTGCTGGGGCGTGGCAGCTCCACGACTGGGGATGCAATGTTCTAGTGCTGCCACGGGGCACAGGCTCAGCTGACTGTGAAGTCAGGCATAAAAATGGTGTTTCTGCTGCTTTTGATTTGCATGTATTTATTGAGACAGGTGTGAGAAAACCTGCTGATTTGTCAAATTCAGCCAGAGCCAGTTTATGTTATTTAACACTATTTAATCCCTCAGGCAGGGATTTAATCCAAATACTGTGTGTTGCCTCCCAGTGCATGGGCTCACCCACTCTCGCCACACCTATCACCTGAGTGAGAAGGTAAAGAAAATGCATTGCTCTTTAGTCTCCTTTAAGTCCTACTTATTGCCACCACACAGGTTTTGTTCTCCTGTCTGTCTGTGTCCTAACACAGTCTTCACCTTAGTGGACTGTGGTAGGACCAGAGGAGATGGATGGAAGCTGTGCCAGGGGAGGTGTAGGCTGGATGTGAGGAAACATTTTTTCACTGAGAGGGTTGTCAGGCATTGGAATGGCCTGCCCAGGACTGTGGTGGAGTCACCATCCCTGGAGGCATTTAAAAGGCATTTGGACCTGGTCCTTAAGGACATGGTCTGGTAGTTAGCTTATGGTGTTGGACTGGATGATCTTGGAGGTCTCTTCCATCCTAAACCATTCTGTGATTCTGTGGGACTGTGCATCAGGTGGTCTGGTCCTTGACCTACCATTTTCTATTTCCCTCTCTCCATCAGTTTCATCTGTGTTGACCAGCAGGATGGCTGGAGGAGAGGAACCAAAAGACTGGGTAAGAGCCTCAGTTCTGCTGAGGTTGGGGAGCAGGGGGTTGGTTGGAAGGTGGGGCATGCCAGGAAGGGGATGGAAGGGTGGTGTGAAGCTGGCTGAGGCTGCTGCAGATGGGGTGGGCTGGTGGATCCTTCTGGACAGTTTAAGTCTCCATGAGGCTCAGAGTAAGCAAGAAACCACATGTTTATCAAGGAGAACTTAAAATCTGGCCTGAAGCCCTGGCATATTCCTCATGCTGACTGAGGAGGTATTTTTGCAGGCTGGACAGGGCTGCATCCTGGAGCTGGGAATAGAGATGTTCAGTGGTGGTCCAAGAGCTGAACTCCCCCCTGCTGCTCACTTCTCTGTTCCACCAATACAGTTTTCTCAGCAAAACAACTCATCACCCCTTGGTTTTTCTGAGTGCCAGTGAAGTCAGCTGTTCCCTGTTCACCTGCCAAAACCTTTGGCTGTCACCAGGAGAGCTGGGCATTTTTCCACTACAAAACCTGGAAGCAAACTAAGAAGTCAGCACAACACAACACTGAAACTTCTCACTGCACAACAGGAAGAGACCTTTCTTCTACCTGTTGTTTCTTATTTATTTTAAAACACATTAAAAGCCACCACAGAAACCTCTCTCCTCACCAGCAGATGGGCTGACTGTGGAAATTGGGTTATGTGTCCTCTGGGCTGTGCAGGACCTTCCAGGAGGAGTGACCTTTGCTGTCCCCTCCTGCATGTCTTTTAGTCGACTTTTGTGCAGTAGGGAACAAGAAGAAATACCCTAAGTGGGTCACTGGACACTGTGATAAAAAGGCTGCCACCATGGGCTGATCGATGAGCCCACAGTTGCCTTTCCGTGGCTTTCCCAACATGAAGCATGAAAGCCCTGCTCAGAGTCATGGTGGACAGTGTGCCTGTCCCCTTGTGTCCCCCAAAGCACCTGACATCTGTGCCCTTCTTCCCTGCTGGGCAGATGGTGGTCCTCAACCACAACCAGACATGACCTAAAACTGTCCCTTTCAGCTCCAGCTCCTGCCACTTACTGGTTTTTAAGCCAGGACTGGCAGTGGGTTTCCATGCAGCTTGTCTCCCCTAAAACCCCTGTATGCTGGGCAGCATGGCAGCTCTGTTTGGGCAGACACAGTCTGAGCCCCAGAATTGTCCTTGACAACAGCTGAGCTGTGGCTGAATGTCTCATGTGCAGCCATCAGGGTGACTCTGGAAGCTCCTCCGGGTTCTGGAGCCACCTGCAGATTTGGAGGTGGGAGCATTGTCACCATTACTCGGACATATGGTCACTAAAGGTAAATCTTCACCTGTAGCACTCCCCCCACCCCTCCCAGCACCATGGCCTCCCTTTTTCTGCTCTAAGAAATGCCCCTAGGTAGGGTTTTCTAATGATTTTCATTCTGGGTGCTTTCCAAATGTGGGGGTGCTTCCCCCATCCCCTTTTTCCTGTGGGGAGCTGGCCGAGTGGGTGGTGGGTTCCCACAGCCAGTGGGACTGGGGCAGTGGGGGCCACCATGTGTGGTTGGTGGCTCTTTGCAGGATTGAAAATATGGAGAAGCTTGGCTGAGCTGACAGTGATGATGCTCTTTAAGTTGGGTAGAGCCTGTCTGGGAACATGTGCTTCTTCAGGCCAAGATGGTGACGGAACCTGCTGCAGGGTGGGGTGTGGGTGGCCAGGGGATGCAGATTATTTTTCTCTTACATGTGGAAAGTAAACATAGACTGGCAATCCACACTAGCAAATACCACGGCTTACCCAGCAAGACTACACACACAGACAGAACTATCTTCTTTATTATAAAGATACACTATGAGGAACAAACCTGAATGTATACTGAAGCTTGTAATGGTACATGCCAAAAATGTACAGTACTATACATAAAAGTGCATTGTCACAACAGATTAACAGTACATTTTTTTTTCTTCCAGAACCGTGAAATTTCCATGTTTTTATTTGTTCTCTGAGAGTGGAAGGAATGCAATGGGAATGCAGCCATACACGAACAGGGAAGGATGCAATGGAAATGCAACAGTACAAGAGCAAGGCTAAAGCTCCTCTAAAATTTAAAGGCACTTTCACATGTACATACTACAGATGTACATTGACACAAATAGGTAACAGTCAACAAGCAGGAAGCTACCAGTACTGCAATTCATCAAACTTGACAGTAAAGGACAATACTGATTGGATTAGGTGTGCAGGAGTTACCCTTTAGTACGCCTGTAGTTGTAGCAGCCTTTCCTGTTACATATCCACTTACTATACTTTTAAGTATCTATAATAACCATCAAACTACACATTTAACTGTGTGAATGCACTAAGTGGGTGCATTCACTAAATGCACTGTTTCTAATATTTTCTTTTGCTAAACAATTTCTAATATAAGCATTATGGAGTCCAGTACAGTTATTTAAACATACAAAATTCCCTATGCAATTTAAAGATACAGGTATCCATCTCAATTATGCCAGGTGGGTTAATTTAGAAACGCTAGACTAAAAACTGCATGTAAATGGAAGCTGAAATTCCAGTTTGTTCCACTGATTCTAGTAAACTGGGGAACTACTTGAAAATGTGTCTGGTCCCAACCAGGTGAACGGACCCTGCAGATGGGCGCTGGGCTATTGCTGGGTCCGGCCTGGCCCAGGCTCTTGCCTCAGCATTAGGACTCAGCAGTACAGCTGAGAGGGCAGGAGGTTTGCTGACTGACACTGCACGCTCTGCAGTGGTGGATTAAGACTTTGCCTCTAACCTAGACATCTGCAGCTGGATCGAGATGGGTTTGCAACTACCAGGAGCAGCTTGGTTTTAAGAGGCGGTTCATGGGGTACTTTTCACACCTGGGGCTTTGCATCACTTATCTACAGGATGTAAACCAGAGCAGGAATATGTTGCTTGTGAATAACAATGAAATTATTCCTATCACCTCAGTAATTATGCCTACCAAATTTTGACACTACTTTTCTCCCAAACTCAATTTTTAGGTTTAGTGAGTGGTACAACTTCACGCTTTCCAATGGTGAGATCTTAAATCACAAAGACACATTTTATTTAAAGCCAGTTGTACTCCTGTAGGTGGACCATACTGGATTTTTTTTTCCCCCCTTCTTCACTAAAACTTTTTTTATGGATGGGGTGTTGGAAAAGATATTCACAGAAATAATATTATGGCTTACTGTTACAATGTGCAAAACAGCTGTACATTTAGTTGCCACCTAACAAAGTTGAACAACAGATCGCTAAGCATAGCTGAGAGTCTTCACTCACACAGACATAAGAAAGGTACTGATTTCTGTTAATCAAAGGGAAAAAAAGGGGGGAAGAGGGGGAAAAAAAGTGGTTATGGAAAGCTTTAGTCAGCTTGAATCTAGGTGGTAGAAACTCAGCTGTCTGTCCTGCGAGTGAGCCCTGCAGGAGGCGGTCCCTCTGCAGAGTCCGTGTCTTGCTGCCGTCAGCACAACTGAGGAGGTGCACAGTGTTTGTACTGTGCCAGGCAGCCAGCAGAGCCAGGTCAGCTCTGACTATTACAGCTCAAATCACATCTTTAATTGGACACTGAGCAATAAAGTCAATGGGGTACTCTGCTGAATTACTGTGTAGTTGATCCTTTTAATAGCCTATCAGCCAGCCTAACGGACCAACAGGTTCATGGACTCCCCAGAGCCTGGCTAGCTCAACTAGGAACTTCATATGAATTCAGCTTTTGTGAAAAATGTGCTATCAGCAAATGAAGGTTTAGCTTCACGGAAAAGGGTACACTGTTACAAAGGACAGCAAAAGGGGTTTCTGCAGATGTGCTTTAGCTGTTGCCTGGAATGCTGCTTTGTATCGGTGAGAGCAATGTGATCTCCAGATATATCCAGTTCTTGTCTCTTGTGAGACTGCCAACAAACAAGAAAGCTAAAACTTGGTGCCAATTGTGAGAGTTGTGAGGGTTTGGTGTTCTGTTTTTTGTTTTGATTTTTTTGTTTTTTTGGTGTGTCTTAAATACGAAATGTGGCCTGAGATGACTTAGACATTCCACACAGACACTTAATCCTCACATGCTAGATTTCAGCTCTTACTAACCTGCTTGAGATTTGGTTTGGTGACCCAGAAAAGAGAGGTTCCACCTCCCCGACCCCCCCACCCCTTAGTTTTGTGCAGGATTTATTATTATATAGCTACCGTAAGACTGTGAATTACGGTCCAATGTGGTGGTGTGATCCGTGTTGTTTTTATTACAAACGGTGCAGCATCAAGTTTTCAAGTAAGTCTGTGTTTGTTTTTTAAAACGATGCACAATTGTCCAGTTTTTCTTTTAATTGAAACCATACAAAATACAAATGCCCATGTTAATGTAGCTAGTTTCAGACAATACATTCAAACACACTGAAAAACAAAGCCTCTCCAGTTACAAACATGACCAAACGATGTTATGGAGCCCTGACTTCTATCGTTAATCCATCCCTTTCCCTAACACGTCCCAGCCAGGCCCTGTGGGCGGCTGAGCTGTCTACATTGTGCAAGATTTGTCAGCTGGACCTTGGGAAGGAGGGGAAGGCCCAATGCTAGGATTTGTTTTTGGAAGAACAATAGGTTTTGGCCTAAGAGCAGGAGGTTTCAGCTGCACTCCCATTCTTGGGGCCACCATGGGCTTGAAGGTACTCATGGTGTCACTGGAAGAACTTGTGCTACGGCGGATCTGAGGCTCGGAGCTCCTTAAAACAACGCTGTGGAGAGGGCTGAGGGACTCCGTGGAGGTGGCAGGGGTGGGGGTGTTCTTCATCTGTTCCAAGGTGTCCAACACGACGTCGGGGGCGTGCTTCGCCGAGCTCTGCCTCTCCAGCTCACGGAGCTCGTTCAGCGCCGTGTTCATGGTCTCCTCGATGTCCTTGGTAAGAGCAGAGAGAGAGGGTGACATGTCATTCCATTGCTACTGAACACAAGGCACTGGAGGAGCAGGGGGAAGGGAGGTGAAAAATGCATGAGTGAATTTATCAATCAGCCTCTCTTTAATGAATATTACAGTGCTAAAGCCAATTTCCACCTGATTTATTCAAAAGACACTGCAACCAGCAAGACGGCAGCTTTGGCTGGACATCACAAACACTCAACCTGTTCACATGAGTCAAAATTCAGCTCAAAAAATTAAAGAGTCAGTTAAACTAGATCCTGCGAGCCATTTTACTAAGTAATTGTCAGCACAATGGATATTTGCTTAGCAGCATTTTTAACTGTGAAGCTTTCTGTCATCTCTTGGGTAGTGATAATTGTAAATATTGCCCATTTGGCTGCTCCCCTCACCTAGTGCCCCAGACATTCAGGATCTGTATTGCCTCACAGGGATTATAAACTAGGTTTTGTAAGGAATAAAGCATGCGTGTATAGCAGCTCTTCTCTCCTCCTGTTTCTCTGAGATAAATTTTAATAGAAAAACCTGGAAGACATTGTTCAGTGAGTTTACCTAAGAATTTTTTTTTTCATCAGGATTTTTAGCACAAATACCTGAAGAATGCACCAAGACACTAGTTTACTATTTTTCAGTGGTATTGAGATACAACTGATGTCCTAGACTGCTCAAAGTAATTTTCATGCAGTTTTATCAAAGTTTGGCTTCTCTCTCTGTGGAATGATATATGCATTAAAAAAAAAAAAAAAAAAGCTTAAACCAAATATCACTGTGTGTGCTTCAAGGAGAGTATATAACTTACAGTAAAATGAAACAATAACATTTACACTTTCTAACTCTCTAATACACTGTTCAGCTTTCTGGCCCAAGGATGGCAGTCCCTTCTATCCCTCATCAGAAGCAGAGTTTGAAAGCAAGCATCACCAGTACATTAGATTTTACAACATGAGTGTCATTGTTATTGTAAAATACTTTTGCAATCATATTATACCTGCAAGTTGTGCCCAGTAATCATGTCATACTACCTAGCAAAACATGAGTTCTGAAGAGAGCAAGATGTATTTGCTTGAGACAAACAAGCTGTTACCAGCTCTGTACAGCAGACCAATTTGGTGACTGGGGTGCTCACTATTCCATCCTTCTCACCTCCTCACTGCCAGAAATGAGACTGGTGGGTGCTCACACAGGGGAAAGACAGCCTATGACTTTCTGTCTTGAACATCGTGTTCTTAGGCACAACTACAAGCATTAAATCAGCATACGGTATGAACTATATGAAAACTATGTAAAATCCACAAAACCCTGGAATGTGAATCCATGCTTTGAATGGCAATGGTCGCTACTACCCAGAGAACTTTTCTGCAAAGCGTATTATTGAGAAATAATTGAACATTAATTACAGACAAGTTAGAATAGTCCAGCCTCCATCAGAGCACACAGATCCACATAGCTCTTGTAATCATGAACTATCCTAGCATTCTGGGTGGCAGAGGTAATTTAATTATGGTATAACGGGAAATATTTTCTTTTTATTGCTACTGCAATCTCTATTCTCCCTTGTGCTTCTTCTACCCAGGATCCTGAAATGCGTATTCTTGCACATGTGCCCTGTTTAAAAAGCACAGTACGATTTTCTCCTGCACACACACTCCTACCAGCGTATGTGCTCTGCACGATGCTATCCACAGAATAGCTCCTCACCGAATCAGAGAGTGACATAAAATAAAAAAGACACAAACCTGAGCTATTGACTCTGGGTCCAGTGGTTTATGGTCATTGAAACCTGTGTACTGACCAGATGATGTAGATCTTCTAATTGGAGGGCTATCAATCTTCTTTAGAGAATCATGCCTACTGATGTTAGTGAGACTGCCATGTCCAGGTCTACGCCTCCTTTCAGGGCTGTCAGCATTGAGGTTGCGGTTTTGAAGAAGGGCTCTGGGACTGCAGTGAGTTGCCAAGTTGGGAGAACCTAGATCCACGGAGGAGTTGGAGAGAGGGTGAGGTGGGTGCACTGGGCAGTGACCATCACTGCTCCTGCCGGGGCGTCTTAGAGGAGGCGGAGGTTCTGATCTCTTTCTTTGCCTGCAACAATGAATAATTGGTTATGGGACAAGCTGCAGCGACCCACCATAGGCACATGGAGAAGTAAGTGCTGTGTCACCTGAGCAGTGAGTAGTAAGTACTACTGAAAACATGTAATGCTTAAGCTTACCTTCCTGAATACACATCAGAGTGACGGTCAGTGGGAGAGTTCATGTCCTTTGAAGATGACTTGTCCTCAGCTATGGGTCCACTGCTGGCCTCACTGTCTGCTTTTTGGCTCAGTGTATCTGAGAAAGTATCATCCCTGAAGAGAACACACACAGTGAGATGAGAAGCCAGTGAGTTAGGTGTGAGAGAAAGCATCTTGGCACTCCCAGATTTTAATCTCCTAGACATGTTATAATGCCCCTCCATATCTGAAAAACTGCTTATAATCCTTCTGTTTACTGAGCTCTTTACATTTTGACTATAACCTTTCTGCAAACGAGAACTTTTGTCTTCCTTGGCAAAGCATATGATTAATACTGTAAAAGCAGAGTTCAGGGATGCATTTCTCCAGCTCTTGCTATTTTCAAGTTAAATGTCAGCAACTGCTACAAACAGACAGTCAAATTAAAACAGCTATAGCATCATCCACCTCTTAATGTATTGGGAACATATCCATAAACAAACTAGCTTAGCCTAGTAGTAGCTTTTGATTAAGAGCTGTCAGTTCAGGGCAAGGAAGACAGAAGCAGCCTGCACAGAATGCTAATGCTTAATCTATCCGAGCCTGAAAACCACTCTCTTGTTTGGAAATCACTCTGTTAATTGCTGCAGCATGTTTTTACTCCCCACCAAGAACCCAGTCACAGCAGACACTTCTTACATATCCTGCACCACTATGTACTGGTGAGGGACAAGGCCATCAATCCCGTTGTGCCTTCCTTCCCACCAGTCTTCAGATGCTCGGTGGTAGAGCAGAAGGGAAGCTCCTTTCTTGAAAGAGAGCTCTCGTGCAGACCTTCCAACGTAGTCAAACTTGGCTATAGCTTCTATGGGCTCACACTCTGTGCAGGGAGGGAAGAGGAATGTGTATCAGATTCCACACCATCTTAACTGCTCATTTTGGGCTCGTAAAACCCATTTATTGCATTTTCTCAGTGCTCATACTTATTGAGCAGAGCTGACAGAAATCTTCAGACTTCAGGCAGTAGTTATAATATGCCTCTTACAATGAAACACAATCAGTCTGTGTGATAAAGAGAGAGTGAACCAGAGTACCTTTAACATCTGCAGTGGCAAAGGAAGGGAAACAAGGGCTTCCCTGTGCGTGAGCAGGGATGCTCTGCCTAGTTGGGCTGTCAGCTTTCCACCTTCTAGGTGATGACTGTGCAGACCTAGTGAAAATCTGGTACACAACATGAAAGCCAGCGCTTTCATCTGTTTCCCTAACACTCTTGTGGAGTGAGGCAGATCACTCCAGGCCACTTAAGGACAGCTCCTCCACCAGGGCAGTCCCTGTGTGGCCTGAGGTGACCTAAGGCGGCTCTGCCTTCTCCAACATTCTCAGTTCCTCTGGTTTCTGCAGGCCAGGCTGATATTTTCTGAAGTCAGACATTGGTTACAGCAGTCCTGGTTAATCTTCTGTCAGTATACTGGTAAATGCAGCATTACACTGGTAATGGACTCTATCCTGTAACCTATGTTGAGGTGAGGGGCCTTTGCTGAGCATCTGCCTTCAGGTATCATCAATGCCCCAGCAGCAGTGAAACAGCTGCCATTTTAACAAACTGCTTTCCTCTGCACAAAACCAAAAGCACCTGGGCTCAAACAGATGAAAACTTGTCCCCACAGTCTCAAAACACAAAGAAAAACCTGCAAAATACAGCTTTAAAAATCACACACTTTGTTGACTCCAGTAACACAGAGTCCCATAAATGACATATTTCCTTACATAATTAGAGCAAGATTTATATGGAAATTAACATCTGGGCTAATGACTAGCATAGCGACTCTCTCTCTGGTGCAAATTACAATTGCTGAGTTTGTAATTCCCTGAAGAACCAGGCTGATAATGAAAGCCACTGTCCCTTTATGACAACATTTTGCGCAGGAATGCTTTTTAAGATTAACTTCATCTTACAGCATGAAAATAGAATGGTAGTACCTTTACTGAGATTATAGCTTGCAGGTTGGGGTTTTTTTGGTTTGTTTCTGTTTTGTTTTTTTTTTTAATACCCCTCCCAGCCTGCAGAAGTCTGTCTTGTGGATTGCAGCACTCAGAGCCATGCTAAGAGCTCCCATCAGTGCCTGACCACAAGGTGTTCAGAAGCTACCAGCTCAGAAACTTTCCAGTGATGGCACACACTGATCCAAAGAATTCACTGTTACAAATGCAAAAGTAATGTACTCTGGCAGAAATTACTTTCATTATAGAAATGTAAATAAGAATCGGCATTAATGCCTGAAAACGCATTGCGACTGGATGGTTGGCTGGCAGGCTTTCCCTGGTCAGCGTGGGAGGGATTTCTTGGTTTTTATGTTTTTAAGCAAAGAAAATGTAAATATGACATAGAAAGAAATGTTCTGGAAAACTGGGAAAAATTTAATGCTGGTCTATGTATTAGCGATATATTCTAATATATGTTCTTGTTTTAATTTCTAGATAGTCAAGCTATAGTATATTTCTAACAGAAAGTACAGATGTGACAATGCAACTGTAGGAATGGAAATACACTACTGCCAAATGAAAGGAAATAAGGCCAAACATGCCTCTTTACCTTGAATGGTGTTTAAGAGGACAACACTAAATTGCATGGCAATAACTTAACATTGGCAAAAGAACTCAGTTTTTGCACATATCATGCTTGTGGAATTCATTATAAGAAGGTATTACTGGGATCGGGCAGGACTGAAAAGGAAATGTTTGTATGAACAGTGTTCTCAGACTGTAGGTAAGTTAAGGGGTATGGAAGGACGGGTCAAGAATTCAGAAGCAAAAGTTCCCAGATTTCAGCAAGCCAGTCACTCACTAATAGGCAACACATTAAAATGCAAAATACACAAAATAAACAAACAAAAAGATTCCCTTACACCAAGAAAATCCTGTGTTTCCTGTGCATATTTTCCTTTGATGTTCTCTGACGCTAAATGCTAATGGTCATGGGTACTGGATTAGTTGATAAACCCCTACACTGATTAGCTTTGGGATTTCCTGTTTCTCTGCTAATTTCAACAGACCATACAGTATCCCCCATTTGAGTATACAGGTCTTTTTATTTACAAATTAATGGACTGAACTAGAAATAGTGCTATCTCCCTCAGTGGAGTGACACTAATCTAAGTGTGGTGCATGATGGGAATCTGGGTTTTGTGTCCTTCTTTGCCTGCAAGACTCACATCTGCTCCCTGAGGTCTGAAGGAAGCTGCCCCACTGGAACCAGCTGTATGAATTAGTAATGTACTCATAATGGATGTGACTTTTGAGACATGTTCATTAGACTGCCTGGGTAACAAATCCTATCTCCTCAGGGAGGAGTGCTCAGTAAAATCTCCCATAGTTTACTTAGTAGAACTGAAAACCAATTCAGATAGGTTTTACCATTTTGAAAGGGCATTTCCTTCTCTTGAATGCTGCTTTTACATGTACTTCAAGAGTAATTCACCTTGTTACACGTCAAGCCTTAGTAGTTAAACCCAAAGTACCATGATAGTTACTCCTAGAAATAAATGAATTTTGAAAAGCTAAGCCATTTAATATCAAGGTTACTGAATGACAGACAAGCATTTCCAGAAGAGCAAAGTTGATGAAAGCTAAATCTGGGATCTGTAACTTAAAGTCTGTGTGGTACTGAATGTCTAACAGTAAAATTGAAAGCTTGGAGGAAAATGTAATTGCATTGCTCTGTCCATACCTGTGGGCATTCGCTTTCAATAGCAAGAAGTATTTGATGACATATAGGATCTAAGCAGTTATCATCTCTAGTGGCTCAAGCAATGATATGGAAGTGAAAAATTAGGACAAACTGAAGAACTGTGGGAAAAGCTTTAGGGACCCTGTTAATCACCCAGGTCTGTTCTCACTTTTTTACTTATAACTCAAGAAAGTTATGATTACTATCACCATTTGATGACACATTATTGTTGCAGTGTGCTTGAAAACCAAGGTTTGATGACAAGTAGAGCTGTCCAGATCCGACAGCTTCGGAGAGCAGAAAAGGCAGAGGAAAAGTAAGTGCTAATTTCAATTTTGGGATTGTAGTGCCAGATGTAGTACTAACCTCTCACACAGGTGATGGCACTGAAGAGGCACTGTGCTGCCCTCTACACCTCAGGGCACAAGGAGCAAAGGAAACAAGGGGAGGCCACCAGTGGGACTTTTAGGAGGGGGTTTGCTGTTGCTCTGCTCTGCTTTTCCTCAGTTCTCCCACATGCACCCTGCCTGTTGGGAACAGAGAACATCCCTGTACTCCCTGGGAAGCTGCCATCTCCTAGTATATTGCTCCTCTTCTGCACCCCACCAGCAGCTTTGCGATTTCAAAGTTCTGTCCTTAGGACAGCAGCTCCCTGACTGGGGAACAGCAAAAACACTGAAATGTGCCAAGGTGACGACAGATTAGAATTTGGCAAAATGTTGATCACAGCATGTGGTACTGAAAGGGAGGAAAATTATCCTATCTTGGCAGCAAAACAATAACTCACGGCCTTATGTGTCCGTGTAATTTTTGTTTCCAGCAGAACTACCATGTCAACTTTTTACCCTATATTTATGAGATATTTGTGAACAGTATGATATTAATTGTATGCATGCTTTCCCAGGAGAAACCCATCCATTTAACTTCCTCAGGAAATTCTCTCTTGCTTCCTTTGAAAACAAACATAGTCACCCTTTTCCATATGCTTCCAACAAGAAAAAAAATCAGCAAAGTAAAGGTAAAGGAAATACACTAAAAACTGCTTCAGCAGAACATGAACAATATCCTTGGGATCTTTACTGAGCTTTCAGGTAAAGGTTTTTTCTGCAGCAAAATTACAGATAAATTTTTTTTTGCCTTAGCTTGAGTACAAGTGTTCTGAACTTCACAAATTAAAGTTAATTTCCAGGTTTAGGAGAAAGAAGAAATAGATATTTTCCTTAACAGGGATTCTTTCTGCACATTTTAAAAAGACTGAAAACAATACAGTAAAACGTATCTCCTTCCCTGTTCCCTTTCTAGTGATCAACAAAAATATATGAACACCAGTAATCTTAGAAAGTTATGAATCTTAGCAGTTATGAAGTATTTACAAGCTCACTTATAAGTTTACAGCCTCCTTTTCCCCAGCTAGCAGATTTTACCTCTGTAGAAGTAAATCAATAAATTAACTTAAAATAATTTTTAAAAAAATTTTTAAAAAGTTTTTTTTTTGTCTAAATTATAAGTAAATATTCCTAGTGCTGTTGAGCCAGACCCTGCAGATGGGTTTATCCTAGTAAACACAAAGAGATTAGCTTTTATTTTAACTTCATACAGCAAATAATTCTTATAACAACAATAACTAAAGTAGAAAAATAAATCTTTCTGCTTTTGATCATAGCCTCTGGATGATGTTTCAACAACCCTGTAATTCCTACAGGTTTAGCTGTTTGGTCTTGTGTATGCGTACAACATTTTAGCATAACACTAATCAAAATTTCAACATTAAAAAAACAAACACCCACACAGATTACATTTATGAATCTGCTTCTTCCATCTCCTGACAGGGAAATACATAAGTACCATGTGTCTGATCAACATAGCAGCAGTGCTACACCTCCCTTCCTCTCCCTCCACATACAGCTGGCAGTGATGCATCCAGTTTATAATCAATGAATCAATGACATCAAAGCCCCAAAATACTACAGACTCTTTAATGGAAACTTTTTTGTCCACCACAGTTCAATGAGTGACCCTCATGAAGTTCAATATGCAATCTTAAAAATTCTTGCCTCCTGTCATATTTGGTATGAAGAACATTTTATAAAAGGAATTGTCCAAAGGACAAATACGTGAATGTACGTGCAAAGAGACGGTGTATGCATTTAATTTAAAGCCTTTTAACCTACGTTAGACAAATGTGCTATTATAGCAGAAAGCTGTCTCCATGGAAGAAAAAGTGGGTTAGAGCTTACAGGCTGAGAATCGAAGACCACCACCATTTTTTACATGATCCAGACTTGGTAATCTTTGTCTTTGCAGGAGTATTTCCCTAGATTACAACTATTTTTATGCTAACAATTATTTCACTGTAAACACAAATGTCTGCTTCCTTTTGGCACTGATTTAATTAAAAAAGGTGCTATGGGGCAAAAAGAATTAAATTGCTTGCCAATATGGTGAACAAAAAATCATGTCTTGAGCAGTTAAATCTTCATACAGAACTCAGCAATTTCCTTCGGCATTTGTCTACACCAGTAACACAGGGAGCACTGCAACAGGAACATAAAATTTATAACACAGTGATGGGGTAGAGATCATGACTACTGAGACACTATGAAGTGTCATGGTCCCACTCCTCTGAATCCTGCTGATGTTTTAATCTTTCCTAGGCATGGTTTTGAAGGAACTGGTTTTGATTGCTGCTGAAAAGCTGCACTTTTTCATATCCACTTGGACCTTTATCTCTTTGTTTGTCCAGGGGACCTTAAAGTTGGCCCCAATATATTGAACTGATGTGCCACCTGCATTTCACTACTCCACTTGTCATCTAAATGAGAGACAGACTTCTTCAGCTTCCACTCCTGCTTCCCAGCTCCAACGGAATAATGAGCTCTCATAAAGTACAGTGATGCTGTCTTGGAAAAATAAGTTTGTTCACCCCATTTAGAGGAGCCTTGCTGTCAGGGGGTTCAGCTCCACAGGGCTCATTTAGAGGAACCCACATACAGGCTGTCTTGTAAAACTGTCAGTATTCCCCACCACGGGTGCAGGCACAGGAATACACCCCAGGCAGAAGACTGACACTGGCTTCTCTGCTGCTATCCCCGTTTTTTCCTCCCTTCTGTCATGCCTGCTCACCCAACTGTCCCTCCTCAGCTGCACTGAAAGACTCCACCTGCCCCTCCCCACAGCAGCAAAGGGGAAGGGATCATCAATCTGTCACTGACAGCTTGTCTACGTGACAAAGCAGATGGGTACAGCTAGAGTGGAAAGATTGTTCACATTGTTCTGTGTGGAACGGGACCAGTGGAGCAGTTAGGTCTCCTATAGATACACCTTCCTCTTCCCCTCCTCTATGGCAACCATCCCAGCTCCTATCCAATAACCCTTATGATATCCTTTTTAAAAAAAAAACAACAAAAAACTCCTCTACAGTAACTCTTCTTCCATTTCCTCTTGTGTTTGTTCCTCCTTCCACACAGTCTTTGAGATGGACAAGGGGCAGCTTTTGTTTCTCTTGGTGCTAAGTGCATGTGTGTTGGTTGCTCTGTCTGGGTTGCCTGCTGGCCAGATATGCAGTGAGCTCACACTGCAGCTCTTCTCTATAGGGACTATTATGATTAAGCCTTCACCTCTAATGAGCTACTAATTGTCAAGAAAAAGGTAGTTATTTAACAATTGTGACACTTCTTTCCAGATATTAAATTTGCTTGAAACTGGACAGAAGTTACTGGAAGGGATATCTGAATGATGGTCCAACTGAAATATGCCACAGTCAAATAGACCTCTAGCAAACCTAGCTAAAAAGAATTGATATGCTAGAGATGCATGATTTTTTTCACAGGTATTTATTGTACCCAGAACTGTCAGATTATATGTGATTAATATTTATAGAAAATGACCATCGTTCAGAAGTTTCACTCCGGGGGGTGAACACATGTTTTTCAGTAGTTATAAATCCTTTAGATGGAACAGCTTTTAAATTCACATCAAAACAGAGCCCACTGAATAGCAAATATCCCTTAGCTGAAATATTTAAAGACACACTTTTGAAGATAAAGGTCACTAAAAATGTAACATTATACCAGAAAATAGTATGTGCTGACTGAAAGTTTCTTCTTGCCCTTCCTGTGACTGCACAAATCAGAAGAGAACAAGGAAACAGCTGGTCAAACACAAATGAATCAGAGTGACAAAGCACACAAACAGAGATTAAAGAAGCTACAGACCACCAGGACTGAAATGTTCTTCTTTCAAATAAGACACAATTAGGAAAGAAAGACAGTCTCCCGTGTGAAACACCTGTAAAACTTATTCCTATCAAAGGCACAGTAATGTTACAGACATACCATCCTCACTGGTATGGGGCTCTGTACTGGCATCCTGGTCCACCTCTTCTAATGTACCATGTTCACTGTATGGGCTGTCACTGGAGGGAAACAAAAGGTCAAGCAGAGAGAGAAAACAGAGCATGAAAAGGATGCTTCAGTGGGCCTTAAACTTCAGCCCCTTCCTTCCCCAGACCACTGGGGGTAACTGATGCCTTCCACATATATAAAAATATGCCACCCCCAGGAGATTACATAAAGTTATAATGTTATAAAGTCATGTGCAACATAATTCTCTTGACAGGCCATGAATGCACAATTACTGAAGAAGACTACACACCACTCCTTCAAACAACAGTCATTAAGAAGCTCCCAGAACCTTCAAATCCTTTATTTTATGAAAAGGGCATTAGTGCTGCTAAGAGAAGAAAGGAGCAGGGGCAAGGCATCATAATCTGACATTTGTTAAGATGGTTCACAGTCAGAAAGCCAGTTTCTGGCTGCATGCTCTGCATTGTACACCTGGCTGTGTCTGGCTGTAACTTCCTCCACAAAATGTTGCAGAGAACCTCATCATTGCCTTTGCTTTATATTTTACAGAAAATAGTTTCCTATGTGAACGTAAATGCTCTCCTCATTTATTTTCATATCTCTGTTGTGTAAGAAAGTCATTCTGTATCACAGGCGTTATCCAGAAAACTGATCTAATGATTTTGTTAAGGAGACAGAAGAATGTTCTGACTTACCAGTAGTCATCTCCAGCCATGCATTTTTCATACACTGGGCCATCAAGTTCTTTTGCATCTGGAAAAATAGCCTCATGATGGATGATTATAGTTTTGATGATCTCATTCACGTGTGCCTGACAAGACACCTGGTCTTGTATGTCTGGAACAGGCATCAGAGTTGGTCCAAAACAAATTGCCAGGTTGTATGGATCCATCATGTTTTCATCACTGTACTGTGAAAGGCTGTTACAACAGAAAGATAAGAAAACTTGACTTTTCCACCATGACTAATTCTATTCTGAAAACTGAAGAAAATTTATTTTCCATCATAAGTTAGCAATTTCCTGCTCTACTTGACACTTAATCCCACATAATGCAATAAAAAAAAAGGGGGGGGGGAATTTCTTCAATAGGCTATACAGAACAGAAAGTTAATTTATAGCACATACATATGTACAGAGATGTATGTGTTCCTTACTATTATGTTTAGTGTTCATTGACTTAATTGGTTAATGTAAAACAAATCCACTGCTGCAGTTGATTAGCAGCTGATAATCACCAGCGATTATCCTTGAAGATCCAAGAGGACTGGATCCAAAGCAGATCATATTTACCATTTCTCACCAGACCCTGATGCATCTCTTCCATCACTTGTCTATATAACTTAGGCAGACTGAATTGTTTATGAAGGTAGTTAAGTTCCTGGATCTTCCAAAAGCTTGTGTGACTTTTGGTTTCTGTTTTTATCACGCAACCTAAAACCTCCAAGCCCATGAACTCCCACAGGGATTTCATTTTGGAAGAAACCAAAGCCAAAAGGCTTTGATTGTTCTTATTAACCAACTTCTGCAAGGTCTCCTTTGCTCCAGAAAGCTCAACATTACTAGTTTTCTATTTTGATTCCGAATGAAAAATTGCTCTTTATTCCCTTTTTAAAAGCACTGGCACTTGTAGTGGAAATGGGGTTCTGTGCAGGGCCAGTCAAACAGAACCTGAAGCACTGGACCTCACCTTTTACCTCAGTGTTGTTAAGCACTCTGAAGCAGCATATGATTTAGCGTGTCTGTTTGTGCTTAAATACAGAACCATATTCCTTTAAAAAGCACATTTTTCAGATTTTAAATGCACAAACAATACAAACCTGCTAAATTACTCCCTTCACAATTAGCTGGTAAAACTAACCATGCTCTCCTCGTTCTTATGCCATGAGTTGTTATCCTATCTTATGTGTTGACATCTTTTTTCTACTGATTTATAAGGTGGTTCAGCCCTTGTATGTGTCTAAGGATGCATAAAAAATATTATCACTGTGAAACATGTGAAGTTGTGTTGGTGGTCCTCAGGGCTCAATATTGAGGCTGATACTGTTCAACATCTTCATGAATGGCCTGGACAACAAGATGGAGTGCCAACTTATAGATGATGCCAGCCTGTGAGGGACAGCAGATGTGCTAAAGGGCAGGGTTACCATCTAGAAAGACCTTGACAAGAAGGAGGAATGGATGAACAGGGATTTTACCAAATTCAACCAGGATAAATGCAAAATCCTGTCAACTGTGATGAAATAATCCCATGTGTTATTACAGACCAGAGCTGACTATTAGATATCAATTCTTAAGGAAAAGCACTGGGAAATGCACTTAATTGGACAAGAAGTTGGACGGGATTCAGCAGCGTGTCTTCCAGTGATGAAGGCTACTGACATATTTGTGTATTAGGAAAACCAAAGCCAGCAACTGATTATTCCCATCCCACTTGGTGCTCATGAAGTCAAGACAAAACCTTTAGCAACTTGATCTAACTTCAGAAGCTCTGGGCAGGATGCTAGACCAGATGAAGTCAAGCCATGGGGTCTGGTGACTTCATGTGGTCAACCAGACCTTACTACTGCAAAAAGTAGAACTGGATTTCCAGAAAGCCAGACTACAGGAATGTTTTTCCTGTGGATGCATCAGGAACAGTTTGGAGGCATATGAGATTTATCCTGCTCTTTGAATTGCATTCCTGGAGAGAACACAGATGTAGCTAACATGACCATTTAACAAGTGTAACCTTGTACAATTCTGGCCAATCTGTATGTCTAAGTACAGGAGAAGCTGTGATATAAACCTGTGAGATATTTACACAGTGTCACAACAGAGGGATGAGTTAAAGTTTTCAATGAATGGTTATTTTCATTAAACTTTAGATCCCTGCCCCTCTTTTAAATTTTGCTTGGAAGTGGTTCAGGAATTACTAGAAGAAAGGAAACAGGAACAGCTGTGAATACAGGCATGCACACATAACCTGGCTGCAAAGCCCCTGTTTCTATAGGAACAGACAGGATGGATGAAATGGGGAAGGTCACAAAGACAGAATGAATCAGCAGAGGGCAAATTTAGAAGAAAAGAAAAAAAAAAAAAAAAGAGGAAAAAGGAAACATGAAAACAGATATAACAGGAAACAGACAATATGGCAGCAAAAAGAGAAAAGCTAGAATCAGGGCAAAGTTAATAAGAATCAAAACTTGCAGTGAAAATACTGGGGTCAGCTAAACAGGAGAAGGCTCTGAAGGACTGGAGGGAGAAACAGGGCAATTGACAAACTTATCTTTAATTTTCTTTTTGAGAATTAAGAAGTTTTTCTGGGCTGAGGAAGACATGAACACCACTTTCCCTTTCTCACACATCCCTCCTTGCAGCAGCTTGCCTGTGTTTTGCAATGTGAGAAGCAAGCTACCTGATACCACAGCATACACAAGGGATGTATGTTCTCTATACTGGTGGCCCTATTACCACAAAATAGAAGCAGCAACACAAAGTCCCACCTTGGTAGTGCCCAGCATCAAATAGGTAGCTTGCAGTGCCTGTGCTGTTTGAATATACTGTTTATTTTTCCACATCAGGATATTAAAAATATTTGAGATAAGGAAAAAATATTCTATTTTTAAATTACATAAATTATTTTTAATGTAGTTACGGTTTGTATGTCATTTTCCTTATCAGCTTGTTTTGTTATCAGCTTTAATGCTATAGCCTGCACTCCTCATTTCAGACAACATTTTAATCTTTCTTACTATAACCTTGTCCAGTTTTGGACAAAGGGAATTTTAATTTGAATGAAAATTGGTGTTTTCCTTCCATATTCATTGCCAAGTTGAAGATCATCTTTTGTGTTAAATGGAGCTTAAATGTAACTCTACATAGAGCATGAGTGAACCCAAAGAACGTCCATACCAGCAGAGGGAGGCAGATAAATGTGCATTCCTTGGGGAATGGTAAAGTACTTACTGGTTGAGGAAGGCAAAGAGGTATCTCATCACTATAAGGACCGACCTGGGCAAAGTAAGGAGGAGTTTGCGGATGTGAAGAGCCCTCTCATAGAGATTGTCTATTCCTGCAAACAAAAGAAAGGATTTTAAGTTCCCTTTCATATTATGGTTTAAAATAGCATCCACTCACTTTATTCAATCTACTCCAACTCTTTATGATCACAAGTCCCTAGCCAGCATTTTCTCATTTTGGTAAAAAAAAAAGAAAAAATAAATAAATAATAATAAAAAAAATCTAGAAGTCCTTCTCCCTCTCATTAAAACCACACAGTTCAAAAGCAACATTTTCATATATCAGAGGTCACACATCTGGTCTAAGTCAAATCACTTTCAGAACTAGACAACTCACAAACCCATGTATCAGTATACACATCCGTGGAACCAGGGAGATATGTTTGCCACCAGTTTCAAATACTCTCTTTCTTCAGATATTCATATCAGCTATAATATTCCAATCTCTGAGATTTCATAATTATTTTTCCTAATCAAATGTCCAGCTATAACCTTATATTTTTTTTATTGGCAAAGTAGGAGAAAGTCCTTATGTTTTACAGTGTGTAAGCAACAAACACAAAGATCACATATATTTTCCCAAATGATTTTATAGCAGTCCACCAAAATTCTTTTGAAGCAGGCAAAACAAGGTCAGCTTAATAAAAGCATCAGTTCCTAATGTTTTATAACAAGGATGCATTATCTTCTCTGTTGGTCAGAAAGATTATGTGTCTCCAAGCGGGGCAGTGATGGAAAAAGAGGATAAATTGTTTTTCAGAATAAGTAATATTTCAATTTTTTCCTCAGTCTGTTTTCTGTGTAAATGACACTGTTAGAAACAACCTATATTTCAGAATGTTTTTTATGTCAGCCAAGAAGGAATGTTGCAATCAACAATATCTAGGGGAGATCTTAGCAGACTACATGAGTTCAGTAGAACTGAATGGATATTAAAAAATTTGGAAATGAGAAGCAGAAGCTGATTCCAATAGCTGAAAAACACAATATCACAAAACGTGATATTTCTCAGCACATATTTAAAGTAATAACTTAGATAAAAACATTCTAACCGTAAATGGAATTCCTAGTGTTTATTTGTGTTCTTTGGTACAGCTATTTCTGCCAATCAACATTTATTTGTAGATGCAAAATATGTGTTGACTTGTGTTTCTTAGAAGAACAACTGGTGCCTGGTAATTAGCATTTTGGTACCAAGAACTAAACACAAGCAAAGCATGCTGGCAGAGACTTCTGTCAGCCACACAGAAGTGCTGTACTTCATTAGGAAATGCCACTGTAGTAAATGAAGGGGGAAAACCTGTTTCCACACCTGTATGTACACGAGATCCCACTGGCTCAGCACCTCCAGTGTGCTGAGGAACAGAGGATTTCCGAGTCACACTGAATCCAAACTCCAGCTGAAAATCAGTTAAGGCCATTATAATTTCTAGTTCAGTATGGGACTTGGCATTTATTTTTATGCTTCTGTAAAACCTGGACTGCATGAATCAAGAAGTATTCCTGGTTACTGGTTAAGAACCAGAGTCCACAGCAGGGATGTGCTAGGCTTGAGATCTGCTGGCACAGTAATGATCTGCAGCCCAACCACAGTGCTCCTCTCCCTTCCCAGTGGATACCACATCCTGGAGATGGCAAAGCTATGCACCTTCATGTCTGCCCAGCGGTGCCACATGGCTATTCTGCACAGCCCACAGACACCAGTTTTAGTGCCAGGCCTTTCTCCACTTGTCTAAACTAAGCCAGGTGGAAGGAGCCTGACCATATCTTCAGTTCCCAACCTTCCAGCAAAAGCAGCTGCTGTTAGAGCCAGTGGCACTTTGAGAGCCTCCAGCTCAGCTGATCTTCCCCCTGAGAAGCCCATCTCTAAGTTTCTGAGCACACAATTGTAGGTGTGAGTGGTCTGGAGGCTGTGTGTATTTGTATGCAGGTGGATTTTCTATGGAGTTGGGCTGTGGCACAGCTCCTGCCTTACCACCCTGTGTGCTGGAGGTGGGAAGCTGAAGGAAGCTGTGATGCAGCACCAGGACCTGTACCTGTCTTCCACATTAAAGCCTTTCCTGGCTAATGCCTTGTGCTGCAGACCTGCCTCTTCCAGCCAGTTCTGGAGACCAGCCCTCAATCAGCTTCAGTCATCTCTGTGCTCAAATCAGACCTGAGAAATGTACTGCCCAGGCTCCCAGGAGTGTCCAGCAGCTCCTCCCAGCAGATTGCTGCCTACCCTGGTCTTACCTCTGTCTAAACCAGTGAGCTAAACCAGGAGGGGGACACAGTCTTTAATGCCAGTAGGCAGCTACCACACTGTAGCTATCACATTCTCCAAAGCGATTGTAGTCTGAGCTAACTACAACTCTTAACAAGCAGTTCCCAGACACGGTTCACAAGCCAGGAACTGGTCCCCATAGGTAGCACAGACATGGCAGAATAGGTAGAGAGTTTGGCTGAGCTATCCCAGCTGCTCTGCTAGGAGCATGGCCAGTATTAGGTACCAGCAGGTCACCTCTGCACTGAAGCAAGAACCTATCCATGCTGGAATGAGGTGTGTCTATTTCCAATACCTTCCTGGAAACCCAGCCCCAGTTTTCCTCAAAGCCCCTTTATTGAAAATCCAAACCACTGCCAAGCTGTAAACTCATGTGCTTTCCATGCTATTTCAAAAGGCTTGCTTTAATTTCTCAGCACTAACTTGGTTTAAAGGAGATAGGTAACAATTTTGCATGTTTGCGTGCTGCTTTTAATTGAGGAACCAAATTTCCTAGATGGCTGTGTGTATGCAGTGCGTGAGTGTTTGGGTATGTAGGAGAAAAAAGAACGAATACAGAGCAATCTTTCTGCATCCAGGCAGAAAGAATTTGCAGCTCTGCTGCTTCGCATGCAGAGGGAAGAGAAAGCATTGCTTTGCCTCCATCAGATTTTCTGGAGAGAGCCTAGGGGCAGAATGGCCATCCAGCCTACAATCTGGTTGCTGTGAGAAGCCACTGACAGTCCCAACACTGCAGAAAGCTGGTTGTGTCACCCCTCTCACTGCACTTGTGTTGGAGGCCCTCTTTCCATTGCTCTGATTTTCAGGAACTGTAATTAGCTCTACCCCAGCACCCGGTGAAGTATTACCCATTTCTCAGCTAAGAAAAGTGAAGCACAGATATTACACGACTTGTCCTAATGCAATGAGCTCCCAAGCAGAAAGAGAAATCAGGGGATTTGAAAATTGGTTCATTACTCTAATGATAGGATGAAACTCACATTCCCAAACACAAGCAACAGGACAAGCCTCTGGCAAGGCCAAGCCTGCTGAGAGCTAACGCGTTTTTTTTCTGACTGAGGAATGAGGGAGGGAAAAGAGATCTGTGTGAAGGACACATGAATATCAGTCACAAACCAAGACTACAGTCAGGTAAATATCACAATAAAAAACGGTTACTATTTTCTAGTTGCCAGTTCTCTGAGCAAAGCAAAAATTGTGGAGCTCTCCTCTGATGTACCTGCCTCCCAGACCTGTCTCAGCCACAGGGATCAAACCCACAAGCAGCAAGAGTTTCCTGCCAGCCAGACAAGGTATTTGGCATGAGAACACTGTGCTCTTGTCAAGGTGGAGCTACAGTTCAGCCCAGAGCACAGGAAACACTTGTGGGGTGACACAGAAAAGGGGAAGAGGCCAGCTTATAGGGCTTCATCACTATAGTGTTCTGTGGAAGAGGCAGGCAGCCCAGCCCAGCTCTCTTAGAGTGTTTTTTTTCACACAATAATGGAGGTATGCATTCTAATCATAAGAGGACCTTGGCTTTCTGTGTATCCATTAAATTATCGAGGCATCTAAGCATCATTGCTTAGGATCTAAGGAGCCTCCACCAGCTACTACAAAAAAAGAAAACCAGGACAACTCTTTAGAGATCATTTAAGTCTACAATCTTACTCTCTGACTTCACTTAATCACCTTTGAGAGACATCTGTCCAACCTGTTAATAAAATCCTCCAAAGAGGCAGATCACAACCTCCACAGGAAAATCTGCTGAGGTACAATCTTGTGTTGCTCTTGGAAAAGATTTACTTATTGATCTCCCAAGGACTTCCTCTGCAAACGCGCCTTGTCCTTGAACTGGATGGATTAATCCAGCTGAGACTAATGTCATTGCATAAATTAATTACCTATCAGCCAGCTGCCTCTTTGTCAGCCATGGGCTAAGAACCAGTTCTCAACAGAATGAGACAGGCATAAATTCTAGCTGTACACCTTAAAAGGTGTGATCTTCAGGCTCCAAGAACACTGGAACCTGTTCTGGAGGTGGCGTCACCTTCGCTTACTGCAGAGATACATGGAATCACAATGAACTTTTCCATGCAAAATAAAACACTTTCATCATCTGGCGATTCAAAATATGGGTTTTTTGCAAAAGCAGGCTCTAATGTGAAACAGATTAAAAGTGAACAATTTGCTTCAGAAGAGTAAAGGAAACGTGAGAAGGGAGAAAACACAATTACTAAAACAAGCCCCCAGAGGCAAATAAAACAAAACTAAATTATAAACGAGGGCAGGGATACATTCATCCTAAATAATGTTAATTGAGGTTTAATTAGGCAACAAACCTGAAGTAGTACAGCATGGAAGAGGCAGTAAATATCCAAATATATAAATATAGCACTTTTTACAAGAGATTTTTTCAAGAGAAGAGTTGCTGGTGGATCTAAAATATTTTTGGCCAACCAGACAGATACATGCCTTCATCACCCTGATTGAGTTAAAAATGCTACAGAAGTACTCTGCTTTACACAGCTGTGGTTCTACACATGGCCTCTCCTGCACTGCTGGTGAAACATGGTTATCCAGCAAGGAGCAGATTCAGTCTGGGAGCTGTCAGAGCCCAGACACCTGCGTTCTGGATTGTGTCTGTTCTACTGCCTTCTGTTAACAGACACCTTCTGTGGGACAGTAGCAGAAGTAGCAAAAGAAATCCAAACATTTTGCAAAGGGAAGATGATATTGATCAGGACATGTGGAATGAGAAACCTAGTGTTTGCAATGAATGAACTGTGCTACACTAACAACCAGGGCTGTGCCAACAAAGCATATTTCACAGGCAAGGGTAGCAAAGAGGAGGAAGAAGAAAGCAAACAATGGTAATGTAAGTGGTATCTTTCGTGTTTTGAAGGATAAAATCCAATGTGGTATTTCTGTGTGGTGGTCATTTGCTACTTCCACTCAGAGTGGCACCTGCTAGTATCAGAGTGAATGCCTAATGCGTATTTTATACATTTGCTGAATGGACTTGCAGATGTAAATTTTATGGTCAATTTACTGCTGAGAAGTCATCTACATGAATATGTATTAATGCTCAAGTTAACAATTTGACCCATCACTTTGGTAGATGGGTCCAATCCAACTCAAAGATATGTTATATATTAACTCAGCAATGCCACTTACAGCTCCTTCAGATCTATGTAAGAATGAATTACTGGAGGACAAACACAATGGACTCCACTGTCACTTAGAGAAAGAAATGGTTGCTGTCTTTTTGTTGAAACTTTTTCAGGAAGAGTTGACAATCCAGAATTTATTTTTTTTACTTTTTAGGTAATGGGCAATGGTCTGGAAAGGCAATAAAATAATTTCCTCACATGATATTTAGGTAAATGGACACTGCTAGAAGCAAGGGACTGAAATGATGAAAATCAGAAGGAAAAAATGATGTATTTCATCAATCCTGGCATCTTAGCATGTCAAATTTAAGGCAAGGGAGATGAAACCAAGAAGAATTATAATCACCTGGGCAGAATCTAAGCTGTCTGGGTAGCTGTGTCTGTTGCATCTATGTATCTGTTGCATCTATGTAGCTGTGTCTACACATCTATGCATGCAGAAGTGATTCATGTTTCTAAAAACTCACACACCAGGAATGTTCCCCAGCAATGAAGGTGAAGTATAGCCAGCCCTGAGCACAGATTTGGTAACCTCTGCTTACAAGTAGCTCCTGCTACAAATATTTTGCCTGTGTTTGGCCCAAGCTGTTTCCACAAAGGGGCAGGAAAGAAGTACAGGGCAACTCTCCTTCCTTTTCCCCATCTTGTTTTACCCTCTGGACTCTTGAGTGCTGCTGCGTGCAATGGGAGCCACTCTTTTTGCTGAGAACATAGAATTTCGGCCTATAATCTTTAGATGGATTCTTTACGTTGTGTTCTATCTTTCCTGCTTGCTCTGGAGAACTCATAATTTAGCCCAAATTTTATCTAAACCAGTTCATAAGCCCAAACAGAATAACATTGTTCTCGTGAGTCTAATCAGTACAAATTGTCCTAAAGTCCCAGTCATTTTGTGCTGTATTTGCAAAAGGGAAAACATTAAATCACAATGCTCTATTTCATTTGGAAATATATACATAAATGCAAAGGAATTCCTCAGTGACTCGACTGAGGAAAGGTTCATTTTGCAGCTGTAGCCTCAGTTATGTTTGACATCCATAACTAAGTACTTCAGTTTCAAGGATTTTTTCACTGGCAGCATTCCATTTCCATATAAAACGTGTGACATTCTGACCCTTTACAATTTTATGTGAACATTAACTTTATGAATTTGCTTTCTCCCTCCTCCCTCCTTTTATAACAATTTCTGTCAACGATTAAAAACCCCACACTGACATTTATCTTGAAATAACTATTTGAAAACAATTTAATACTTATTTCTTTCCCCACTGTTTATCAGATAGCGAATACAATATTAATTAAGAGTATTTAAACTTTCTAAATTAAAAATGTGAAAGCTTTTTGGACTTTGCAATTGTAGTCTAAAGAAGTTACAGTAATGTGTGTTCCCACAGAGAAAAGGGAGTCTGCTCCTGCTCCTCTTAGCATGCAGACCAACAGGCTTATCATGTGAGGCCATGTGAGCACAGAAAAAGACTAATACAACTGTGACATATTCAAAGTCTGAAGTGGGAGAAAAATCTTGCCTAAGAGTATCTTCCTTTTTTGCAAGATATACAAAGCATTAAGGTTAAAAGGTAGCAATGGAAGAGTGTCTTTGGGACAGGCAATTTTTGATAGGATGTACCACAAAGGTGTTGTTTACACTAAGCAGTGACAGGTACTATATTCTTAAATGCTTGGGTTTTTTTTAAAAAAAAAACCCCAACATCTTATTCCCTGTGAGTACTGTGCCACTCAACAAAGCCCATAGACTAGGTACACATCTGGTAAAAAGCTTCACCTCAGGCTTCTCAGATAATCAGAAGATGCAGAACACTGTTCCCAGCATGTGGTTCTGGGGCTGGCTGTGGTTGCAGAAGCTTCTTCCCTGCTCACACCCCATTCAAAACATCCACTGCAACAACACAAACTAAACATACACCGATGTGCTTAAGGAGAAAAAAAACCTTTTATCCTTTTAGCCATGTTTCAAACACCTCTCCCCTCCTTCTGCTGAAAGAAGGCACTGACATGCTATTTCAGAGTGCCCCAAAAGATAACCTTGTGGAAACCAAATCACACAACAACAAAATCATCCTCCCTCGATTTCCTCCCAAACCTGCCAGAAATAGATCTGTGACTCTCACCATATATTAGGAGGAAGAAAATCCTCTTCTTTCTTGTGGAAGAGCAACTGTAGAAGTCAAACCTAGCAAAACTACTCAGTCATTACACCTTGTTTTGACAGGCTGTTGAGGAGATGATAATCCAGACCTACCACAGCCTGAGTGAACAGCTGGCCTAAACTGCAATCAGATGGCAACACTTCTTTCCCAAGAACTGTCCCATTTAAACAAGTGGCTAAGAAAAGCAGTGACTCTTTTCCTGGCTATTGATTGTTACTGATTTCAGCTCTGCTGGATGATACTATTATTTTAAAAAAAGCTTGTTAACTCTTTTGCAAGAAAATAATCCACTGCCCACTTGGAACATGCAATAGCTGGACACACTCTAAGGAAACCAAGGCCTAGAACTAGTGATATAGTACTCAGTGCCATTTTCCTTGAAGTTCTTAATAACAAATGACTACTCTGGAATAACTGAACTGGATTCCTCTCAGACAGTGATGCTCCGAGAGGTTGGGGAATCTCTACTGCCTGCACAAGTGCCATCTAAGCATATTCAGTCCTCTGAACTTCTACCCCTACTTTCAAATACCCCATCCTGTCTCCAGAAGCTTCAATGGTAAGCAGAAACTCTCTGAAATCCTCTTCTTGGAACACATTTAAAAGGTCATTTTGGACAAATATTTTTGCCCCTCCTAAGCACTCATTTTTAATCTCTGTAAGCTGAATATTCATTCTTGGTGTTTTACAATTCTGTTTACAGCTCTTAAACACAGCAGAATGCAAGACCACCTCCACATACAAGAACCACTAATTCTGTTTTTCTTAATGCTTAAAATAAAAAAATAATAAAGAAATCCAATGGGCAAAATCTGACGGCAGAAATTTTGAAAAGGAAATCAGGTACAAATGGTTAACAATGAGAGCAATTAATCATTTGAACTGCTCCTCCAGGAGTGCGGTAGGTTTTCTGTCAACTGAAGCCATTAAATCAATAACTTTTTCAAGCAGACATGCTTTAATTCATCCAGAAGTTATGGAAATCAGTGCAGAATTATGAGGTAAAGTTCCATGATCCCTGTCATGAAGAAAATAACTCAGTCAAAATGATCCCTTTTTAGATTTCAGGTTCTATGACTTGAAGACATTCCTTGGGCTGTGGCACCACAGTTAGCTACAGCTGAATGAAGAGTATGCTCCCTAAATAGACTATGTGCTCCTTAGCATCAGGGTTCAGAATGTTAAACTGCAGTTTTGAGGTCCTTCAGGACTCCTCAGTACCACTGAGTGTGTAAATAGCAACAGCTGCAGAAAACCCAGCCAAAAAAGAAACACGAAGTGTTGCACATAAACCTGGAGATGGCAACCCATGTCTTTGTAACCTCCAAGTGCTATTACTGCAATCCTTCCTATCCAGGAAGGAAACCACATGCATTGGGCTCACCCTGGCAGGGAGCACAAAAGCCCACCTGATGGCCAGCCCAGGACACTGTGCACACATCAAACCATGGTCCTCACTGCTGGGCTGAGACCCCTTTGCTAAAGCAACCCAGTCTGGAGAGAGCCTGCCCTAATTAATATCCCTAATGACTGGCCCTTGTTACCTGTGAAACTGCCTCTTTCTCCATTCAGCAGAAGAAGACAAGTTCCTAAGGAAAGGCTGAAAGGTGGAAATTCTAGCTAGCTCTGACTAATGGACTAATGGGCTAAGAGGGAACAGTAAGCCTACTGATGCCTGCCTTGGTCTCACCCCTCCTCAACACCTGCAGGCATCTGCTAGCTGGAAGAGGTTTTGTGTGTGCCAGAGCAATTCACTCATCCACTGAGATTTTCCTAAATTCCTACATCCTCTCTGTGTCAGGCTACAACCAGCAGCAGTGCACAGACCCATGCCACGCTCCTCCAAGGCATCACATTACAGTCTGGTCATGGTTGTGTGTGGGAAGGCAGAGTGGGCTCTTCTGCTGATAACACTCAGCTGCTCCCCTCTGCTCCTACACTGAAGGGTTTTCCTATCTGGGGGCTTTAAGCTGAGCACAGCAGAGGTCCAGAACCACACAACATCAAGCAGTTGGTTACTTATTCACCAGCACTGACTCCCAAGCTGCAGGGCAAGAAAACCTTCGTGGAAAAGTAATGTACTCTGTTTGCACAGTCATGACTTCATCCCCTTCTGTCTGCCCCAGTGCACAGGGGAAAATAATAGTAATGTGTTTAAATTTAACTATCTCTTGTATACCAAAATATATTCTTCCTGCCCTATTAAACAAAGAGTTGTACTGCAAATTAATCCCACTGGAAAAGGGGAACAACCACAGCTGCAAGTATGACTAATAACTGACCAGACTGTTACAGATGGCCAAAAAAAATCATCTCAGAAAAATCTGTGAAGTTAGCTCTTTTTTTCAGGCTGCTACTGTATATATGAAAGTAAAATTCTATTGAGAAAGAACCAGAGATTCATACTTACTGATGCAAGAAATAAGATCATTAAATCTTTCCTTAGGAAAGACAGGATTTTCCAGCCCTCGGAAATAGAGCTTCAGTACTCCAGCAACTGAGTTAATGTCATGGTTACTTTGGTCATCTGCCAAAGGATTTTCACCTTAAAAAGTAAATGAAGCAAATGAAACACAAATGCAGGAGCATTCTTACATGCAACTTTTTTATAAGTGAGTGGCATTTTGGGGTTTTTTTGTTTTTAGTGTGTGGGAGGTGGCAATGCAAGCATTCAAGTAAGATAATAAACACTGATTTAGAAAACCTAGGCTATGATTAAACTAAAACTGGCAGCCTAAATAAACCTTCCTTTAAATTACATAACCTAGTGATCTCTTAGGCCCTGCACTTCCAACTAACTTTGGACATGTTATGATTTACAGTTCTTAAAATAAAAGAGTCAAATGTTCTTAGTTGAATAGGGTTTCTCAGGCTGTTCTTTGGAAGCTTACATAAAGGATATCTAGTAAGATAACTCTTTGAATTAGAAATCTGTCTTAATTCTTAAAAACTAAGTAATTCAGGAATATGTGCAACCGTTTTGTGAAAACATTCTATGGGAACCGAAAACCTAAAGACTGTGACTGAACTATGTGTAATTTTAAAGACTTAATTTTTATTTTGAAACACTTCAAAATGTCTCTATCTTCCAGAACAACAGTAGCTAGGAGAAGCAATTAGCAATATGGCAAATTTAAAAGGTAGAGAATGAGAGGATGTGACTTAGCATGTGAAAACAGCTGCTTCATGTATCTTGTCAAAGACAAGATCAGGCTTAACAAGATATATAACTAATCCTGGGGAGGAACGAAAGTACTGTGCATATTTTTTTTTATGATTAAGTCACAGGACTTACTGCTCCAAGGGTTTTTGCATTAGCAGACGACCTGCAAAAGGTTTTCCTGAGAATTAAAAAATAGCTTCTAAAACCCAAGAAAAGAGAATGTAAAATTTAAAAAATAGACTTTTAACTACTGTTTTTTAAACACAATTAGGGGCGGTTGCTGGAGACTGGCTCCCCTAGCAGAGAACATGCTGGGTGTTTGAGAAGTCATACCCACTTCCTGGTATCTTTCCCATTATTCCTCTACTGGGGCTGAAGTTTCCTTCAGGAATGAAAACAGTGACTGAAAATGTAACAACCCTTTGACAGGCTGTTTTGTCCCTGATTGTGATGCTACTTTGGCAGAGACACCAGGAAGTTGAGCACTTGTATTCCAGAAGATCAAGTAACAACATTCTCAAGTTGCATTAAGTAGTCTTAATCCATTTAAAAAAAATATAATCTTTATTTTTGGAGGATCTTTGAGATAAAATGAACTATTACTTGCAGTTTATCATTAACAAAAGACTAATTTACAGCTGATTCAAGAGCCATAGGCCTTCCTTAAACAAAATGAAACCCCATCACATAATGGGGAAAACATGCACGTGACATCATTATACTCCATCTTTAAGCATGACAGTGCAAAGTTTTAGGTGTGATACACAAAGTAAAAACAAGAAACAGCCAAGGAAGTAATTAGAATTTGAAAGATTTTAAAATGTCAGATATTAAGGTGTTCAAATAAATGAAGATACAATTACCTCTCTCAAATGAGTTCTTAATATCATTGACTTCCACCTGAGAACCAGACACTCTAAAAATTCCCTGATGCTGAAGACCTGCAGGGAAGATGGAAGACAGTGGTGTGAAATTAATCTAGTTTTAACTTTTAAAACTCTTAATCTCTATTAAAAGAAAAAAAAAGAAAAAGAAAAAAAGAAAAAAAAAGCCGTTGTGGTGGTGCATGATGCAAAAGATACACGAAAAAGTCAGGGCAATAATGAAATGACATTGTATGTTCCAGAGCTTACCGTATAAATTGATAAATCTGATGCAGCTTTCCACAATGAGAGGAATGATTTGTCCTGAATCCTGGAAAAACAAGAGCAGAAAGCATGAACTGAAGACCTGAAAGAGGACTCCTCCCTACTCTGGACTGAATGTGAAAATTAATTTTCTTGGTCAGTCCTGATGGACATACAGTGCTGGCAAAAAACCACGTAAGAAATCATATAATTTCTAACATAGTTCTCTTCCCACTTAGGGAGGGGGAGAAAGTAACAGGTGAAGAGAAGAGATCAAGATTCTTCATTAAAATAATTGAATTGGAAAATTCTCCCTCTGCTACTGTATCTGGTTAACACTGTATGTGACATCTAAACTCATGCATGGGTTTTAGATTTTTGAAGCAATATGAGTTAAAGCAGTGAATTTGCCTTTTAACAGGTTTATTACTAAGAAAAATAATTCATTATGAAGAGGATCTCTCTGAATCTTACTTACCTTTTTTTTCCTGGTGGAGAAGATCCTACATGGACTAATTCTGAATCCTACATGGACCTAAGCACTCCTCCATATTCTGATGATCTGCATGTCCTAACACAGGGCAGATGATGGCCTAGCACACTATTTCAGGCTGCATTACTGCTAGTAATACACTGTCTGGTGAAGCTAAGCAGACTGTTCACCTGCCTCTTCCATAGGCATTGGAAAGGGAGGTCACAGCCTGCACTTCCCCAGCTGTGACTGGCATGACTCAGGAATCAAAGGTCCTGGGCTCTGCCATGTTACAGGAGAAGGTCTACAGCTACATCTTCAGCTATGTAGTGGTGTTTTAATGAAAGAGAAAAAAATGCTTGTGGTGGCAGGGGCAGAAGATGACTGTGCACTAATTTTAAGTGAGTTCTTTTTGTTTTAAACTGCTGATTTTCCAAAAGTACTGTCTCAGTCCTTCCTCTGTACCTTTTGGCACTTTAAAAAATGGATTGTTCTAATCAAACACACTAATGACTACAAGTCTTCAAGTATCTATTAAAGACACAAATCTTGTGATTAAAAATTATTTAGAAAAATTGGTGCTTATACTGGAAAAATTACTGTTTCATAAATAATAGGTACCTTTTAAATTCTTGTCTTGGAGGCTGTAATTTTTCTTTCCAAATGAATTTCAAATATGTAAGGACTCAGAGAACTGACTGCTTCATTTGAAAGTTTAATATACCAGTCTGTATTACAAAGCTATGATTTCAAAAGCACCTTTAACTCAGATTACGTACTTCCTCTTACTGGCTAGTCCTTCATTTTCATGCTAAATTATGGAAAATTTATTAATTAAGCCCAAGTAGAAGAAAAGCCAACTTCTAAAAAGAAAGTTTGAAAAATAATACACAGTGAAGCAACAGAACAGTGGAATTCCTGAGATAACCTAACTCCTGATTTTCTGTGTACTCCATGTGCTGTTTTAGTGAGGTGCACACAAAACTGTACTGTTAATTATGCTACTTAAATTATGGGTTGTTTGTCTTAATTTGAAACCTAGCAGAGACTGACTAGCCAAGAACTAATAGTGTCTGGATGAGCATTTTCTGTTTGGGTTGTGTCATGATTCAGTAAGCTGAATAAAAAAACTTGCATGGAACAGGTCAGTTGCTAAAACCAGAAATACTGAGCAGCCTGGCTCTTCAAAAAGGTGATTATTAGAAAACATGCACAACATGCACCCGTAACTCCTGTTAGTCCACTGGTTCATGCAAAGACTGTAAAACCTTGGAAAAGATACTGTTTGCAGTAAGAAATTACAAAGAAAATAAATCACTTTCATACCTGGTTTTGGAGAACTTGTTCAGAACCATGCACAACTTTTTGTTTAATTAATTCCCTGAAATGGCCTAAACTAAAAGCTTTGGATTTTGGGTCTAATGATAGGAAAATATTTTGAAGTAACCATCTGTGTTGGTGAAATGTCAAGAACAGTGACCCTACTGCTGCTGTGAATTTAATCTGATGTGTGTAGTCTGTGAATGTATGTTTGAGACTAATTGTCATTTTTTATTATTCAAAAATGTAAGAAAATGCAACTTTGTGTGATACTGTATTTTATAACCTTTTGTGCCTAATGAAATGACTCATTCCTATCAGGAATGACACGGTCTTTGGCCAGGGATGCTTTCCTAGGTTAGCTCCCACACTGGCAAATCTATCATAAGGCTTTCTTTTCCTCGTTCCTTTTGCAAGAGTAACTGTGTAGGATTCTCCAATTGCAAATAAGCCCTGTCACCCACACCGCCACGTAGCATAACCCTCTGTGAGGGAAAAGGACAGAGTGGTGCTTCCCTCAATTAGCTCTGTGCTTCTATAATCCAGGGTTTTTTTATTGTGGGAGTTTCTGCTTCTTTGCTTGCATTTATCCTTGAGCAAGAAACTTCACAATATTAACCTCTTGCACCATGTGATGTATTTCCTGAAAGTCTCCACAACTCTCAGCATCAGCTGTGTAATAAGTTTTCCCTCTAGCTGTACTGAGGGTGACCAAAAGCTCAGTTCAAAGACAGCTAAAGTGGTATGGTGCCACTGAGCACAAAAGTTGTTCTTCAAAACATGTGCTGCTAGCTATGTTGTACCATTCAAAGTCAGGATTTTGATTCACTGCATATATAGTTACTTTTTTTTTTAAGATTTTTTCTCTTTAGCTCTGTCAGATAGTGTCCAGAGGCACTAATTCACTGTGAAGGGCAGGTGCTTGGTAATGAAGAATGAAATATTCATCATTTAAGACTACAATCACTCTGGAGTTGTGCTCTGGCTCAGTTTTGCCTGCTGTACCCATATTCATTTCTTAATGCAAACCTTCTCCTTCAGGTCTTTGAGAGAGCTAATTTTGGGCCAGGCATGAATGCAATCCGAAAGCGAGGCAGAGATGGTTCTCTTGTCACCAGAACTATACCTGATGTCTCGTGTGAGAGTTCCTTCGGCCTCGGCTAGAAGCATTATTAGAAATAAAAGTATGAGAAAGAAGAAGATAGTAAACACAGCAAAGATACAAGATCCAGAATAGCGTTGATCACAATTTCACATAATATAATAAATTCCTAAAGTCACAGGAAATCAAACCCATGGTAATACTGCTTCTCCAAAGGCTCTGAAAACTGAATATAATGAAAATGGGAAGCAGGAAATTGTGCTAAGCAGTGGGATGCACCACTACATTCTATCTTCTACGTGATGCTAAGCTTCCTAATAAAACCAGGCTGCCATTACTATCCCTACTTGATAAACAAAATGGTGGGGAGGCTAACGTGGGAAATTAATCACCCTCTTTCCCTCTGACTTCAGGAAGTATTATATTGATCAACTGGGAAAGAAAAGAGCCCCAGGACAGACTTAAACATAATGATCAGCCTCAGCTGATGTGAGGTGGGGACCATTATTGCAAGAAGTGTTAAGAAGTGTTGAGATCAGCCACGGGGGGTGGCTGGTGCCAGTACCTTGATGAATGACTCCAAATCACCATTAAACAACTTAGCATTACACTGTGATTGGGGTCTGGGCTTCCTGTGTTTCTGGGGCTTAGGGGGAAGATTTGGAGGCCTAAGGAAAGGGAATATGATTACTGAGCAAGGTAGAATTAAGTCACACAACAAACTGAAATGTCTGCAAGCTCATGGCAAAACAAAAGAACATTGTAAAGGGAGAAATAAACATGGTACTTTCCATAAAATAAAGACTTTCCATCAAATTCAAGTGTAACAGTGATTAAAGAGTGGAGAACCACCACATTAAAAAGGCATTACTTCAAGGTAAATATTGACATTCCTTATGAATCCCTGCTTTGAAGTTTTACAATATACATTTATTCCAAACACTGCACAATCGGAATGGCTTTTTTTGTTGCAGTCATGCATGAAATTTGCAGCAACCACTGGAATTCATCCTGCCAGTCATGGCAGAACACAGGCCACTCAAAGCACCTCTCATCAAGCAGAAAAGTTGCTTCATGCTGTAGAAGATTCAAATGTGAATTAAAGCTGCTCAGCACACCCCTCAAATGCTCCAAAACGAAACGAAACTGTTTGCATTTTCGACTAGAACCAGAGAGGTTAAACAGCTTTAGCCTTCCACATCCACCTATCAACATCTTCACACAAGAAAAGAAACACCTTGCAAATTAGCTAAAGGAATTAAAAGCATGTAATCAAGTTGAAACAAATAAACAAAGGCACCATAAAGCAAAAACAAGACACAAATCTTTGTTCTGCAAATCATTTACCTAGAATGTGACACATGCAGTGACTACCACTGAAAGAGATTACAGGAAATATTATTCTCCGAGTCACAATTTAATTTGTGAATTTCAGGGCACTCTGCATGCCAGCAGCTTCCCCAGCTCCTCTGCATCAGCAGTCCAGTGTTTCTACGGGTTTTTCAAGACTTAGCAAGAAAATCAAATGTTTTGGTGGAGACAGTGTGGAACAATAATGCATTAAGTGGTGAGACTTTGGTCTGTTTGGGTACTACCTATTTTAAACTCCTCTTTAAAGATACCCTTTTCCCTTCTACAGTTTAACATTTGCATGTCTTTCAGTCTATAAACTGAAGGGAACCCTGGGGCAATGGGCAGGTCCCAGCTGAAGCAGGGGACTGGTGCTGAGGAACAGATGGGAAGGCCCTGCTCTCTCAGAGTCTCTTTCTTGAGGGGACCAGCTGTGACAAGACAGAAGGTAAGATAGTTTCAGGCCATTCCCCCACTTTATTGCCTAAATCCATCCTCTTCTTTTGGCTGCTTACAGAGAGGGAATTTAAGATGATGGGAGCTTGATGAGTCATCTGCTTTGGAGTCAAGAAGGAACATTTTTCTCAGATATAAGCTTGCTGACCTCCATGCATTCCTGGTACCATATGGGGGCAAAGTTAAAGCCTCGGGTCTCAAAACTAATGTCAGCAATTTGGAAGAATGCTCTGATTTTTTTACTACTTTTCAACTGGGATCATACATGGAAAGAACTGAATAAGCCCAGCTTTACAAAATTAAAATGGACCATGCAGTGGTGGAAGAAAGGCAGAAGTTTGTAGAGATGTCTCCAGGAATACGAGGGCCAGGAAGTAGTTACTCAAAACCAAGTGGTCAAGTGAAGGCAGAGCCAGAACTGGGTCCAAACTTCTTAGCTGAGAGAGCAAGACTTTGTTTTCTATGTTTATTTTTTAAATTCAAAGATGAGAGGTGATGGAAAGGCCACTGTACAGGAAGCGAAAAGGAGAAAGATAAGGCATTGAACAAGGATGTATTGCACGGAAGAGAAGGGAATGGTGAGACTGGGAATGCTGGGCTGGATGTTCCTGCTGGGGAGTGAGCAGGACAGGACAGAAAGGGTGCTGGGTGTAGCAGTGATACACAGAAGCAGCAGCTGCAAAGCCATTGCCCTCCACTGTCTGACAGCCTGGGGGCTGCTGAGTCCTCGTCTGTGTTTATGTCTGGGGGCAGCATTGCAGGTGTGGCATTACACAACTTAAAAAGTATGTGCTGCAAAAAGGAGGGTGATCTAACCATGTAACCCTTCTCTTCTGTGAATATGTACACTCATTTAAGTATCAAACATGTGAATGCTGGGGGAGGCAGGTATTCCTGTCCGGAACTAGGTTATCAAAGATGCATCCTATCCCCTAAATTCATCCATGTATCAGTTTCTTCTGAACTTGAATTACAGACTGTGAGAGATAAGGTATCTCTAGAACCTGAAAAACATTTCTGTCACCAGAAAGTCCCCTCGACTTCCAAATTTTATGTGTGATTCACAAATATTTTTAAGGATCTCCCAGCTTGTCCCACCCTTGACACTGGCCTGAGGAACTCCCAAGAAGGAGGAAGATGAAGAGTGTGATCCTTTAACCATCAACACACAGAAACAGAAATGCTGAATGTTATAATGCACAGGGCCTGTATACAATTTATATACCAACAGCAGCAACAACATTTTTAGATAACCTCATGAACACGTTTGTAATTTTTAAGATTGTATTACATTCATAATGCTAAATCAAATCAAATAAAAATATCTTACCTTGTTGTCATGTACTCAGCTCTGTGACCTAGAAAAGTTCAATAAACGGGAAACAGTAATTTGTAGGCCTTGGGTAGACTTTTTTTTAATCCAAATTGTTTGGCAAATTACTTTTAATCTTAACTTTCATGTTCCCAGCAAAAGATATACAATAATCAGGGTTTCGTGGTTATCTACCACCTCCACACTCACATTTAAAATACAAACACAAACCATGTTATGGAACAACTTTAAAGCAGCCTTCCCATAGATTCAAGAGTCTCTTGATACTGTAAATAATTTGAAGTAAAACTCCAAACATCATCTATTGTTTGTGCTCATGTGTTTTTGTGGTTAATCAGCATGGAACTAGAGTTGCACCAAGATTATATTACATACCCCCTTAAGCCTTGTGCTTAAACCTGTTCAGTGCTGAAAATACAGAGTTCTAGATGCCAATGGCTTGCTGGTGAAAGATTCTTTCCTCTGTTTTGTCTGTGTATTGCAGGAAAAAAAAAAACCAAACAACCCTACCACCAGGAAACACTGCAAAGAACTGTGGAGAATTCTCAAGAAGCAAATAGCAGAGTCCAGCAAGGTTCCTGGGTAACCTTTGCTCAACAACAGACCAGCAAGTCAAGCATGTGCACCATGCCAGCTCATGATGAGAAGAAAACTAATGAAGCAGTGGAAAGACCATGGCATGGTAAGTTGCAGCTATTCCCTTTTTCCCAAAGGGAGATTAATTTATTGGAATGCTTTGAAGAGATCAGTAAAATACTGGATAAAGGACAATCAGTTGAATTAATTTATTTAGATTTTCAAAGCCCTCTGGGAAGTTTCTTCACAAGGGGTGGCTACAGTAACTAAACAGCCATGGATTGAGTGGCAAAATATTCTCATTGATCAAAAACTAGTGAAGAACAGGGAAACTGATTGGAATTAAATGGTCTTTTTTTGTTTTGACAGAAGTGTAATGGTCATTAAGCCTTCCCATTTGGATCATTTATATAATACATAATACATTTACTACTGTCTTAGGGAGATCACAGCAGCTAAGGAGGCAGAATATTGTTCAGATGACTGAAATACTTTTGTATCAAGTCCTGACAAAACTGTGAAGCCCTTCAGAGGGGTTTAACCATATTAATGAACCAGACACACAATGACAAATGAAATTCAGTATTAACCGGTTCAAGTAAAATATCAGGGAAGAAAGAATTAAACACTTACGCAGCTAGAAAAACTACAGATAACTATACTGAGTCTGAAAATCACTCTGAGCATCACATGGGCTTGTTCTAAATAACTGCTCAGTCTGAAAGTGACATGAAAAAGTTTTGTCAGATTGCAGAAACAATGAAAAACAGTGATGTGCAAAATATCATATTATGTGGCAGTGTCCAGCTGCACCTGAAATACTGCACAGTTCTGAAAACCTTAATCTGAAAATATGTTTTGCAGTACCAGAACAGTGGAGATCACCATGGAAGGTGGCACAAAGAACAGGCTCTAGAAAAAATCTCCAGAATTAATAAAACCTGTAAAGATTGTTGGCATCTATTTTAGAGAAGTTAAAAAGAGGACAAATAACCTTGGACAGAAAAAGGGTAAGCCAGGGACTTCTCCCTGCTCATGTAACCAAGTGAAGGTCACTGAGACTAAGAATCTCAATAATGAATCCTAATGAAACAAAACTGTTAGAAATACTGACTCTGGGGGATTTTAAACAAGTCTCTAATATTTAACAGATTAAGGCAAAAACTATCTGTGACACAGGGGCAATTTCTTTTACCACTGCTTATTTTCTTTTTTGCATTTCCCTTTGATTCGTTCATTCAACAGATGAGCCTTGAGTCAGAATAAATACAAGTATCATTGTGCTTCCTATGTTTAGTATTAATTTCATTGGAGTATTTCTCATTTACTTTTCCAAATTTGTAGATGCAGACTCAGCGCAGAGCACTCTATCTCCCTTGTGCAGATCCTGATGAGGTATCTGCTGTGTCCATAAACAGCAACAGACTGCAGTAGGCAGGTGATGAGCAGGAACAGAAGCCACATACTGTCAACATTGTCGACACCAAACTGGAATCTGGATTTATTTAGCCTATATCCTTACACTGCACAGAATGGAATAAAAGCAAGGGAGAGTGCCAAAAGGAAACGTGCAGTTCACACAATCCTCTCCTCCTTTCTGCATTCTGCCTTACATTAATAAAGCACCCTGTGTTATTTGTCTGCTTTTGCTGACATGAGAGTTTCCAGAAAAGGCAGTTTGAGTGGAGCAAGGGTGCAGTTCACTTCCTACACATTCACTTCTACACTAGCTACAGAAAAAATGTTCATATTTTCACTGCAATTCTATCCTTTCAATAATCCCCAATTCAAGGAACGTACAGTACCAGGTCCTCCTCCCCAGGCATGTGTACTTCAAAGCAGGACATGCCTCAATAGAAGGAGGTACTTGAACTTTTTAATTTGTGAGAATGGTGGCTTTTGCTCCAAATACCTGCTTTGAATGTAAGTGTGTACATTTAGGATCCTATTTGTATGTGCTGCTGTGCTACCACGATGTGACAACTCTGTGAAAAAACACTGTGGGCAACACAGATTAACTGCTAGGGGGTTACAGCTGGTGGGTCAAGGGGAACTCTTCAAACAGAACAGTCCAAGCATGCCTGGGCATGGCAGAACAGCCCAGAGTCTGATGGCAATTCATCACTGAGGTGATTTCCTTTTCTACACTTTTTTCCTTATTTCTTTCCAACAAGTATTAAGACAACAGGTTCTGTTCTGCCTTTTATCTTTCTTCCTTCAGTAGATGATCATGCATTTTACTGGGCTTCCAAAACAACAGTCATTTTATTTTTCCAAATACATCTTCTGTGAGACTTAGGAGGAAAATTTTCCTTTTTTTAGAACATAATTAAGTTAGTTGTCTAAACCAGCTACCATCTTCTAGAGTCCAGCCTTGTAAGAAAACACTTGGACAGGGGCTTTTTTTGGGTCATAGCCACTGAACTGTTTGCTTCACCACAACTGGATTGTGGATCTGGGCTTTTGTATTAAAAGCAAGGAGAGATCTGATTAACAACAGATATTTGGCAGTAAAAGCAAATGAACTGACAAAACTTTAGACACACTCTTTGGAGAACAATTTCCCTTCTTGAGTCTGAAATTTGAATTATAGTCCTTAACCTTCAGAAGAGGATTTTTACTCTTTGTAGTGTTCACTTCCTCTCAAGTCTGTAAGAGTCTGTTTGACTTGCAGATGTGAGTCTCCTTTTCCCTTTTGTCCATGAGGAAGTGCCTGCTGGGAGGGCTTGTAAGAGCTGGAGCTGTGCATCATGCCTGATCACTACTGTCCTAATTCAGCTTTATTTCATTGGTTCATGGGTATCTGCTGACTTGGTTTATATTTTTTAGAAGTATTTCCAAAAATTGTGGATAGTGTTTGACAATGGATAATTCTCTGCTACCGTAATTTGTAATGCAACAATTTTATATGCAATAATGATACTCTACAGGTATAGAACTATGCACTCAGTTTTCACTCATTCCAGTTCATAGTACACAAATATTTTATAGAAAATACAACTTTAAATTATTTCTATAAGAATCTCACTACTGGCACCAGTGAGGTCAGGATTTCACCTTTTACCTTTCATCAATGCTCCATTGAGTTCTCAGTCTGCAAGGACATTCATGTCCATGTTTCAGTAATGTGGCACTAGTAAGCCCATTTTGAGAAGTGCATCCCCAGATAATTTTGTATGCTTAAAAAAATATCACTCTCCTTCAACTCTTTAAAAAACCTTAAGTCAAGAGAAATTGTTAGGAAGTAGAAACAGTACATTTGTCACAGCTCTGAAATAATCCTGCAGTGACTGTGTCAGACAGAAGACTTTCCATTCAACAGTTCCATTTCCAAATATAGTCACTTGTCTATATGCCTGTGCAGTGGAAATTAGTATCTGTTAAAGAAATAAAATCAATTTACAGTGTATACTCTGCACCAAAATATATACAGTATACACTGCACCAAACCCATGACTGGTAAAAATCAAATCTATGCTTACTAGACAAGTAAGCTTTAAGTTTTGTAATTTTTTTCCTGCACACCTTTGGCATTTCAGTGGGTTTATAATATAGTCTGGAACTACTTTTCAGTTTACTGTGTGGTATTTACCTTCTCCAAGTGTCCTCTGCAGCAAGTCGTGTTTTGCTTGAAGTTTTGTGATGAGATTACTACCTTCCATATATTCTCTGAATTTCTGTAGAGATGCAGATCAGTCTATTACTATGTATGCCACATAAATGCCAGGAACTTCTGCACAATGTTTACTTCAGGTGTTTGGTTTGTATCACAGGAAGGAGGAAGCAACCAACATACCATGAAATAGAATTGCTCTGTTTCCTGCTGGTTAGCTCTCCTTTTTGCAATGCTGGGCTTACTCAGGTACGTTTCAGAGACTGTTGACTTCACAGACTCTGTTGAGCGACTGTGCTGGAAACACTCTGATACATCATAGTCTTCAATGGTGACCATATCTTGTATTGTCTGCAGGGTAGCCTCTGTTGTTTTCTTAACCTGGTGTTAAAAAGCACAGTTTGCCAAGTGCAAGATAAATATGTGTCAGAACAGCATAGAAGGGAAGCTCAATATTTGAAATAATTCTCTGGCATACTGCCCCAAACATGTGTGTCAATGAGAAAACTTAGGTGTATTATAACAGATATCTATATAACAGTAGAATTACATGATTAGGTTTCCTATCTAGCTCTCTGCTTTACTAGGGTCCAATCCACAATCAGGGATATATTCTTGTGTTGACTCCATAGCACTCTCAAGCATCTGTTTCCTGAAATCAGAATCGAAATGTGTCAAGATTTGATTAGAGTACCTAATCTGGGAGGCAAGAGAAATTATAAACTGCTCTGAAGGGCCAAGTCTCCCATGTGTGGTCAACATGCCCCATTGATTTATGTACATCCAAGGATCTGGCTGCCAGATCATCATCATCTTCCAAGATGAAAGTCTGTCACACCATTCTGCAGAGTGCTACAGTGAGGAACACAGCGTTTTTTAGGCTGCAGAAGTGGAATACTCAGCTGGAGGAAGACACTGGAGAGAGAACAATTTACACCAGTCTCACACTCAGTGGAAGCCAGGACATGGAGATTGGGATAAGGGATGCAGTGCTTCCACAAGGAAATAAAGTAACTGGTGAGATTCACAAGGATTTGATTTGCCTCCCAGCTCTGCTTCAGGGGAGTCTCTAGCAGAGCCAGTTTAACTAAATCGTGCACATTTGTACACACATCTCCAATGTAAGTAAATATCCTTTCTGTGCCTGCCAACATTTCTCCCCATATCCTCTGGCACTTCACTTTACTGAAATAATCTTTCTCCTTCCTTTTGTCTTTGCTACCTTGAGATACTTTCAGAATTCAAGTGGGATTTTTAAAAGAGTACTGCGCTCGCTTCATGGACACTAATTCTTTTTTCTAGGTACTCAGCACGTAACATAGAACAAGAAAAAACTGGAATCCTGAAAACTTAAAGTACACCAATAAATTAAATTATCCCTATGATTTAATTTAGGAACAGATTCACATTTAAACTGAGGGCCTTTAACACTGCCTTAAATGGGATAGAAGTGCAGTTTTTACCCACAAGGAGACTTCTCTCTGCTACCAGGGCACAGCTCTTCCTTATTTAAAAAAAAAATGCACTTTATTTTACTAGGTGAACTATTTCCATCACATGCATTCAGTACTTGTGTTTATAAATTGCTGCAGATGAGAGCATAAGAGATTTTGACTGATCTAACACCAAAGGCAATCCAAATTCCTTTGTGCTAGAGAAATAGCAATTTGGGGACTGGACAGAAGGTGGTCATAGAAGACTGTAACTGTGCTCAGTGGCTTTCTGCAACACTTTAAAAAGTACGTGCTAAAACAAGTTTACACTGAAGCATCTGCAAAACACAGAACTCAGTAATGTGAACATATGGACAAGTGAAAGATGAAGTTTCCAAATCTCTTAAAAGCAGACAAGGATCTACTTCAGCATGTTTGCCAGTATTTGGCCTTTAAAATTAAAACAGCTCATGGAGATTGAAGCCATTTCAGGGTCATTTGCACACTGTTAACAAAAAACACCACAGAAAACATTAGAAGTAGAAAACAGTAGAAAACACCACACCTTCCTGAAAGCGGTGCTCAACCCCTAGCCCTTGTAGACACAAATCTTACCTCCTCATTTTCAATTTTGAGTGTGGCCAATCGTGACTGCAGTTGCTGATATCTAAGCATAAGCTCTGCTTGCACAGTTTGCTGGGCAGTTACTTGACAAACCTAACAAAGGATCAAAAAGAGTTGGAAGACACAAGGAATTAAAAAGACAGTCAGTAGTCATTGGTTGCTTTCTTTAAAACTAGGTGAACTCCTGCCAAAGCTATTAAAACTTGATGAAGCAGGTAATAAAATTCATCCATCTAAATTTATAGTATTTATATGTTACGAGGTGTGGAACTACATACTGCATCTTATGACTACAGAGCACAGCCTTGTACCACTGCTCTGCAGTGCTTTCCTTTCCCACAGAAATGCCAACCCTGGAGTTACCTTCAGATAAAAGATCTACCCGGGTGATTCTGCATTCTGCTTTGCTACAGGCCTTTGGTGCAGAACAGACAGAACAGGGCACAGCTGAGGTACCCCGTATTCTTGAAATCTCCAGATGATAAAGCAGGGGAGAAAGAAGGGGGAAAGGCTGTATTTCAGCATGCATAATTTGGAGCAGCTCTGCAGCTGCTCTCAAATAGCATCCACAAGATCTGTTACAGGTGAGGCAGGTATTGAAAACTCAAAGTCACTACTTACATCAGAGCTGGGCTCTAATATACATTGTCCAGTATATTAGGAGCAATGACATTATGAGTAATAGAGAATATGATAACACACAACAGTTTTCACTTGAGAACTCTGAAGAAATTGAGAACAGTGCTGCCACTTTTGCAAAATGCTGATCCACTTGCTTTGGGGTTTACATCATTTACCAAATTATTTCTTTTTAAAGGGGGATAAATTCTCTGTCTCAATGTACAGAAACAGGAACAGTCACTGTGGGGATACTTATCAGTATACAGACCTCATCACCCATATGAGACTGGAACTCAAATTTCACTGGTGGACAAAAAGCAGTGGGGTACATTTCCATGAATCTCTGCTTGTCACTTCGTGGCTCCAGGCTGTCAACTGCATTTTCAATGATGTCTAAGCCCTCATGCCTAGAAGTTTCAAGGTTATACTCTGCAGAAAGGTATGTTCTTAGGGCTCTGTTCAGACTAGCATGGTATCCAAGATCGCAACACTAAAAACACAGTAAAGGGAAAAGAAAACAAATTAAAAAGGAGAAACACTATTCCAATATCCCAAGCTGCAACTCAAGGCTAAATTCTTCTGTCCGGAAATTCTTCTGTTTTTGAAGTATTTTACAAAATATTTTCTAAACTGAAATACTGAAGACAGTAACTATTTAGTATCTTTATTGTGTTGCACAGTCTAAAGGATAGTCCTAGAAAAGTGCTAAGTGAACATGCATGGCAAGGTACTTGCATTTTTTTATCAGAAACAGATATGCAATCACTGTATTTACACAAAAAAGGTGAGACTACACACAAGTGGTCTCTTCATTGTTATTGCTCTATGTTACCCTTGGATGACCTATTTAAACCCACGGTGACATAACTCCACCATCTAAGTCAATGCCAGCACCAAACTGAAAATGAAGCAATTCCTGTTCACCATGTCTGTGCTCAAAAATCCCCACAACTGCCTCTAGTATTTGTGACTCACGTAAGACACTTTTTTATGCAACAACAATGATTTAAGGTCCTTTCCCCCTATAATGAAAATGCATTTACTGCAATTTACCTTCTTTCCCATGCTCAAACAGAGCCCGCAATGCACATCGTCTTACTAAATGCATAAAGTCATAAATTTATGTATTTTTTTTCTAGGGGTGAGAATAACACCAGAATGTAATTGAAACCTAATTGGCAGAACAAAGTTGTGTTTGTTCTTGAATTTTAAACATCTGCAGTTTGCATTATTCATGATTGTTTAATATTTTAGAGGAACAGCTGAATATATTTTTTAAACGTCACAGCTGCAGTGTATCAAGAGATTGCTTTCTTAATTCTTCCCCACATTACAAAGTAAACAATATCCTCAGCTTTTGCTCAGTGAACTTCCAGGTACTGTCAGATGTATTGCAAACCTCTCTGTCACCCCAGCAGTGGCACATCAACTCTCTACCAGTTGCATACAAAGCGATGTTCTTTATTTGGAGAGATTTGTCCCAGTTGGAGGCCAGTGCCTGGCCAGGGCCAGCATCAGGTGTCTCACTGCTTTAGGGCATCTCTCAGCCCCATCCATCCATCCTGGGTGCCCACCCAAGGTTTAAAATCATTCTTCCTGGCAGGATTCATGAGTTAAGTGAGGACATTGAGTAGAGAAGCAATCTGAATTCAGTCCACTGGAGACTATGTTTATACACATGAGCCCCTCACGGCTATCACAAATCCTTAGCACTCTTGTGATCCTGTTTCCTTTCCTTTCTTCTTCTTAGAAAAAGGAGAGAAAAAAGGAGAAAGGGAGACAGAAAGAGGCATGCAGTGCATGGGAAAGCATTTTTTAACCTATTCACTATACCTAAATCTCTATGTAGAAGCGAAAGAAACCCTTCACACCTTGACTAATGACTAGTGACCAAACTGCTATCTGCTATCAGACAACAGAGGGCTGTTTTATTAACAACACAACTTCCAGAAAGACTAAGATTTCAGTCCTAGTAAGTACTCCAGGTGGTTACTGCAGATGGGACAGTGGATCCCCAAAAACTCATTGCTGAACCATTTTAAGAGAAAAGATGTCATGTTCAATCAAACACACATAGGTTAACCTCTCTCTTTTGCATTTATAGAATGGAAACCTGTGTTATGCTTACTAAAACAGCCACTCAACTTGTATACCAAAGCACATCCATATTTCAAAGACCTTCAGCCTAAAAAATATTGTTTCTAAAAAGAAAAGCCTCTCGGTGATTTTCTCTTGTGCTGTGTCAAATCAGATCTCATATTTAATTCACTGCCTTGGATGAAAAAGACAGACTAAAAGTGCTGATAAGAAAGTGGATCAGGACAGCTGTTTTATTTCCTGTGCATTAGCTTCAGAGAGACCTCATGGAAGATTAAACTGAGAGGAAATGAGAAATAGAGGGCAATGCCAGGTTTAGCATGGCCAACTATCCATGTATTATAAAACTACAGGCATCTAGAGCCTGCATTTTGGCTCTTGAGGATTAATCTGAGTATTAACAGAAAGCTTATTGATTTATAGTTAGAGCTGTGTGGATTTCTCATCCAGATTTTTGCAAGTTGGAATATAAGATTGCAGCCTTTATGCTGTGACAGCACCAAGAACTTATTTGTTTAACCCTTAATCTACTCAGTAACTACCACCACGGTCATCATTTGCAGGTGATGACAGCTGCAGGGTAACAGATGACAGGGTAAAAAATACAGTCTCTCAGCCAAGAAGGATTCTTCAAGTGCAGCAGAATATCCTGTCAGACTAAGGCATTTTCTTGCAGTGCCAATGCCAGCAAAGCAAACAAGAATAAACCCAGAGCCTGACTAATGCCTTATCACCAGTGGCTCTTTGAATGGAATTTGAAATGCCTGAATCTGGAATTTTGCTTCAATGATTTAAGTAAAAATAGAATTTGTATGAGTAAAGCTATTTTTTTAAAGTAAAAATAAACACTCAGACATCACAACTCTTATTTCTGCCAGACCACAGTTCACTTTCTTCAGAATTTGGAGACAAAGATAATTTTAAATGAGGAATGGATCTGTCACATATTGAGTCGTGGCTACTCAGAAAGAAGAATACTGCTTTAGTCTGCTAGTACTAGTGATGGTTTAGAGAAAGAGTTGTCTATAGTGGAGAAGGCAGTTTGGGTATCAAAAATTCAGACTCAAAAATTAAGGTACTGCCACTAAACTGCTGCCCACATCACATCCTGCCTGGCCATGGTTGGAAAAAAACCATCATCTCAAAAACAACTCATCTGGTGGTTCACAAAATACATTATGTATGCAGACACACACACATGCATGTATACATGAATTTCAGAAAAAAATCTGTAGATTTGTAAAGGATTTGTAAACTCCAAGCAAGCGACCACACCATGAGCCAAAACAAATATGAATCTCTGAGGCTTAGTAATCAGCACACCAGGCTCCAGCCTGATGGTTCATGAGATCTGCTCTCAGTCTATGGGCTAGAGAGATGAGATGCCAGTTGGTGCTGCAAGACATGAAGATGAGAGATGAGAGAATGCAGTCATAGCCTGTGAGTTTTATTGCATTTCTGGACTCATAAAGGCTTTTCGTTGGGCAAAGTGAAGGGAGATGAGTGATATGTTTGGGATATGTATGAAAAATTAATTTTGTAATTTGCATTTTATTCTTATTTGGAATTAAATCTGAAGCAGTCTCAAGAGCATTTACTGTCTTTATTGCTCCCTAGAGCATATTTAGGCTTGAACAAAACAAAATGCAGTGCTTAGCACAGAGCTTTAACCAAAAAAGCAAGCTGCTCTTCATTTCATTTCAGGAATAATAATAAAATTCTAATGTCAAAGGAGAGAAAAATTAATAAAAAAAAGCCTTAACCTCTGAATAAGTCACTTTTTAATCATCCTGTTACGCAGACATCAACATTCAAATCAAAGAGATCTGTCTGTATTTATCATATTTATGAGAACTTCTGTAATAAAGATGGTGAGCTGCACACACTCTACCCTAGTTTTAAACTTGGTTCTATGAATGATTAACAAAGAACCTTTACAGAATAAATTAAGTTCATAATAGCTAAATGTTCCCTAGCTTCCTAAGCATTCAAAGCATGCAGACTGCAATTAGAGATTCAGAAACTCCACTCTAAGAAGGACCAACACATGAATATTTTATTTATTCTAGCAGCAGAACTAGAGTCAAATTGTTTTGATCACTATTTCCTAGCATTTACCTTCAGATAATGAGTGCATGGTAAGTCTGAAAAAGGTCCCTACCTTCCTCTTATACTCAGATAAGTCTTACAAACTCAATTATATGGAAACCTTCAAGCAGATGAGTAATAGTATGTGCCATATGAACAGATATTGGTACTAATAGTCAGATTAGCAGAGGTGTGTACTCTGCTGCTCCTCGGAAACCTACAGTCTTACATACTAGATAAAGTTTATTTAATTAAAGCTAAAAAGTAATTTTTGCTATTTTTTACATTATATGAATAATACAAAAAACTAATCATGTCCTCAACTTGAACTAGATCCTACCATATAGCCAGCAGAGAAGAAATATTCAGCAGAAAATTCAAATTCCTCAAGCACAATATGCAGAAGACAGAAATATATTGTGCTTATCAAATTCTGTTTATCCCTCTACTTCTCTGCAAACGCTTGTCACATCCCTCAGCTCACTAAATGCATTAAAACACTCAGCTAAGACTCCAGCAGTAGTTTTATCTTGCTTTTATCACAACAGCTTAAGATGAGCAACACATCATCATTTAAAGTCAGAATCTCAGAGCTTTTTAAATGAAATTAAGGAGCTGAACAGTTCAGACCTAGTTCAGCTGGGGAACTGCAATTTAGGATTTTCTATGTAAGCCTCATAAATCAAGCTGAAGTGGAATCAAAATGAAAAAAATTTTTTTTTTTTTTTTTTTTGGTAAAAAGAATATCCCACAGGCTTTCCCAATCTTGTTACAAAACATGTTTTTAACTGTTTACTGCATTCCTTTGTATGTTTATCCAATTTTTATCAGAGATATTTTTCAGTAATGTAGGAAAACACTCAGTTTCACTCATGGGCAACACCAACAGGTCAAGGAGATCCCAAATCCCTTCCATGTTAACTGGAGTCCAGACAGAGAGAAATAATCCTGTCCTGTCTAGGCAAAGAGAGAGCTCAGGCAAGCACGGGAAGGCAGGGGGATGAAGCAGATGATGGGGATGAAAGAGAGAGGGTGAAGAATGAAACTGTCACTATGAGTCTGAAAGCTCCAAATCATACCACACTGCATGAAGAGATTTTACAGAATGAGACAGTCTGGACTGGTGCAGCATATGGGCAGTGGGAAGCATGTCTTACATTCCAATGATATAACCTCAAAATCTTGCCAAGACTCTCGCATTTACAAAAAACGTTTCCTCTGTCAAGTAGTAAACACTCCGCCTAGATACCAATGCTTTCACAGCATATTCTGATTAAATACAAATGTCTGAAAGACACTTCATTTAAACAAGCTCACAATTGGATTAAATTGGCTCTGAAGCAAGTTCTGGTTGCACATGTTTACAGCCTGCTCTTACAAAACAGTGATGCAAAGGGCAGCTAGACTCTCCATTTAAATTCCTTAGGGAAGAGTAATTTCTAAAGCCGGTTTGGCAAAAGAATGTTATTGTCTACACTGGTCAAAGGCTTGGAAAAAGCCATGCAAAGTAGGCATCATTTTCTTGCATGTATAAATACTGTAGAATGTATATATCTATTAAAAAATAGCATTCAGAAAGCTCTAGTCTTCACATTGTGTAAGTATCTCCTCAAACAGTAACTCCAAAGAGTGTAATCCTCACGTATAAATGCAGACAGAGCCTCACTTTGCTTTTCCTTGCAATTCTTTGTGAAGCTCCTCTGCTCAGCTTTCACTTCTACAGCATCCTTTGTGGACACTGATGACATGATAAAAATCAGATGCATTTCCCAAGCTGAGAAAGCTTTTATCAAGTAGAAACACGAGACATTTACTGGGAAATGTGAGCTCCAAAAGAGAAGGCAAGAGAGAAGACAAAATCATAGAACTGTAGAATGGTTTGGGTTGGAAGGGACCTCTAAAGATCATCCAGTTCCAACCCCCCTGCATGGGCAGGGACACCTCCCACCAGCCCAGGTTGCTCAAAGCCCCATCCAGCCTGGCCTTGAACACTGCCAGGGAGGAGCCATCCACAGCTTCTCTGGGCAACCTGTTCCAATGTCTCACCACCAGCATCTTTCCAAACTCTGAAGTGGTTGGTCTGGGAACCAAGGAAAAGGGACCTTTCCTTCCTTCCAGTAGCCAGAATTAACTCATAAAGTTCACATTTATCAGACGTGCCCTATCTAGAAGCCTCCATATAATCCAAAAATGTCAATAATACAGGTTCTGGAGACCAACTGCTAGTACAAGACCACATCAGTGCACAACCTCATTCCCCTAGGATGTTCTCACAGGAATAACAGTGAAAATTGGAAACAATTCTCCTGAGAGTAGTGAATACAGGATTGATTATGTCTGCTCTGCAAACTAAATGAAGAATAAAAAGCACTGTATGTTTGATTCAACGATTAAATGAATGAAAGCAAATGATTTTGAATCATTTTGAATCATTTAAAATGCCTTTTTTGAGTTAAAATACCATTATTAAGAACACCACTTAAGAAGCTTATCTTGGAAAAATATTTGCACCTCAGAAATCCTGTTATAGTACAAAATGGAAATATTTACCTTTTTATGTTATTCCTGTCATATTTTCTCTTGCTGCATGGGGAGAAAACATAATGTTCTAACTTTAAAGGAATGGGCTCAGCATCTTATTGGCACTTTATTTTTGTGAGATATAAAGGTGAAAGGGAAATCTGCTGATTATACCATACAATAGTACAAATGCTAAGCATACTGCATGCAAACCTTACTTAGATATTCCCTTTGAAAGTGAAAAAAGCAGGGAAGTATTATTCCTGAACAGAATAAACATACAAACAACTGTATCAATGTCACAATACTTACGTCAATTAGATCTGAAAGGTCATGAATATAATACTTGAAAACAGAAGCATTGGTTGCTTCAAGGGTGAGCAGGTATTCATTACGAGCTTTAATAGATTTCAGCTTGTTTTCAGAGTACTTTGCTTGACGCTAGGAAAAAGATTGTATATTAATGTATTTTAATTCATTTTTGGGATGGCGTAAAAATGATAATTTAAACACACATTCCTTTAACAAGAATGAATCTTAGTTGTCAGCCTGATATGCATATAACAAGCAGTAACTTAGTATTTTGTTTCAAATGTCACCAACCATATAGTAAGAATTATACTGGGAATAAAGTATTCCCTCCTTTGAAATGCAATTAAGGCAAGTTATCTACAACCCATTGCTTGTTTATTATGTATAACCCATTGCTAGCTTATTACGTGTACCTTTTTAAATTTTATTTCCCAGCTGGATTTCTATGTGCAATATCATGCTAAAGAATGTCAGAAATGCACTGAATTTAGTTCAAATGAAGCTAAATAAAAGGACTATTTACTTTTTCCTTCATTTTTTCAATCTTTTTCACAGAACTCCGTCTCTGGTGCCTTTCTTCTAGTCGAATGTGAAAAACAGGGTCTCCTGACCTCCCAATCTGTTTTTCTTCTTGCTTCTCTGCCTCCTTCAGTTTGCTTTCTGCACTGATGCTCTCTGCATGATACATGTGGTATGTTTTCATGACCTGCAGAAGACAGAGTCAAAGGGGAGTTAGGACAAAATGAAAATATAAAGCTGTCTACAGAAAAATAACAGTGACTTTGAGTAACAGTGACTTTGAGAACCCTAACATTCTCTTATAAAGATGGAGGTTGGATAAATTTCTTTGCGAACAAAGACTGAGGATTTCTGGTTGCATCTTTATTTTATTTTTTATATAGCTAAAACTCTCTAAATGTTCAGAGTGCTTTACCAAGCACTGTAAATAGAGAGAAAGGTGATGGAGAACTATTTGTAATGTAAGCATGTGAAACTGTCTCTTGTCCCACTTTGTTTCTCTTCAGAAGGGCCTCACATCACTGAAATGTTGTGACAAGCAATGAGGCGGCAAGCTACCAAATATTTCTGTTAGAAGTTGTATAGAAAATTTTTTTGTGCTTTTTTTTTTTTTTTTTTTTTTTTTTTTTTTTTTTTTTTTTTTAAGCAATAAAACTAAATCCATGTCAGTGCCATATCTACCTGACTTCTTTACAGCTTGGCTGTGGAAATCAAATGTTTGAAAGCAGAATGACCCCTTCAGCACTGCAGAAAGGGGAAGGAAGCAGAAACAACAGGAAGCTTCTGTCTGGGAGCACATCCCCAGCTACCTGGAGGGCTGTCCACACCCTGGAAAGGGGCTTCTAACTGCACAGCCACAGACTGAGCACAATCTCAAACCAGATGAGAGCTGGAGAAAGAGTCATCTGATAAATAAACGGTGAAGATGCTTTCCCTGTAGCCCCCCAGTTAATACCATTATCTCCTCCCTACACACACTCTGGCTCTGCAGCCAAGAGACCCTGGGCTACCAGCCTGCAAATACATGTTTGCACAGGCCACAGAGAGGGAGAGGAGCTGGTTCAGCTCAGTTCTCTCTTCTGCAAGCAAGAAAAGTGTCAGCTTGAATGCTGTGTAGTGGGCAGCAAGCAACCACAAATCACCTTCTTCTGGTGGGGAGAGCTGTCTGCCCACCTCCAGCACAAAAAGCCTCTTTCCACCTTCCCCTTTTACTTGTTTGGTTTGGTTTTGTTGTCTTAAGTTTCAAGCAAGGAACAAAGAGTGAAGGCATCCTCGGGCAGCCAGCGGCCTCCTCTCTTCTTCCCAGGGTGTCAGAGGGCTCTCTCGAGCAGATGTTATCCTTGGGCTGAGGCCATGCAAGCCATTCACATCTCCTCCGAAGGACACGACCAGGAAGGATTCAAATGGGCTGTTCTTCCCTCAGCAGAACTTTGTGTGGCCCATGGAGGAGACAGACTAATTTGGGGAGCTGGCTTGAAATGTTGCTAGGGAGATGAGTAGTTTTTCAAACTGAGTAATGGAGCATCCATAGAGTGGCAACACTCGGGACACTAAAGCTAGTTAGTGCTGCACACTCTGAAAATGTGCTGCAGCATGGCCTAGTGTGAATTGACACAAACCAACTGCACCCCATGTCAGGTGATGGCTGGACAGATGCATACTTAAAGTCTTGTGCCTCAGGAAGAATGAAGCTTGTAGTGATCTGCAATTCTGCATAACCATGTATGTCATGCATATGTTACACAGCATGCCTGCATATGCCACTATTGAATACTGTTATGCTGTTGACACAACTGGGAATAGGATCATGCAAAATGAAACAGCCAACTCTTCACTAACTTCCCGTAGTAAAGTAAATCAGTTGGATCAAACCCAGTGCGTTTTATTTTTAAAAGCATATGTTTATGGCTCTCTGCTGAAAAAACCCCAACTGGCTGGAGCAGGGCTCAGGGTTATTCCTGCTGTTGCTATTTTATAGCTCAGTCGTGCTCCAAAGCCTGACCAAGGTGCAGCCCTCCCTACCCGAGCTGCCCCAGCAGCTCCACAGACATGGCAAAACCAGATATTTTGCCTTGCAAATGAGGCAAAATCATCAAGAGAAAATTGGCCAAGCTGGGAGTAGCAGGCACACCTGCAGAGCCAAGATCTGCACAGTTCTTACCTTAACCAAACAGCAAGTTCAGCTCCCTGCCTCCTGCACTGTTGCCAAGGGCTTTTCTGAAGTTGATAATCTGTACTCAGGGAGTCTAGCTCATGTAGCCACATGGAAAGAATTACTGAAGAGAGAAGAAGTGCACTTCTTAAATAAATTATTTATAAAACAAACCTGAGAAGCGCAGCAAATGATATGGCTCTGTTAAAATTGATGGGAGAAGGAGATTAAAAACAATGTTTTGCCCTTCTCTTTAGACCTTTTAATTCATTTTTTGAGTGCTTCTTTACAGAAGAATTGAGGTGTTTGCTTTTATTGTTAATCTGTTTTTCTGCGTCAGCTTCAGAGACTTTTTAGTTGAAGGGACAAGGCTATCTCACATGTCTTAAAAAGGTTGCTTTGATTTCCTCTCTCTCAGCTTTTCTGCCTATAAAGACACAAAAATACTCCCTCAGAGTTTCCTAACAGCACATCTCACAGCATCCAACTTCAGCGGTGAAGCAAAGATTTCTTCTGCTTGACAGAAGCAGAAGCACTGAAATTTTTGAAGCATTTTTTTTCCGAGTGCCATTATGTCCCAGCGGACCAGGCAGAGATGTGGTTCTGCAGAGCTGTGGCATTTCAGCTTGCCTCCTTGTTGAGTGCAGGAACACAAGTGTGTCACCACCAGCTCTCACCAGGAGGCTCGGATGGCCCCACGCTGACTCCACTAACCTCACATCACTCAAGAGCACTTCCACCTCTCCCTGCCTGCCTGCAGCACACGATACACTAACCCGAGTGTCTCCCTGCAGCAGAAGTCAGGTTTTGGGTGAGGATGATAGGAGCCTCAAAGTCTCTACAGAGAACCAGGAGGGCTACCTGAAATACACGTCCTTGCAACGAAGTCTGCGTGAGTTCTTGGTACAAAGGATGCCTAAGATAACTAAAACTGAAAAAGAAGCCCTCCCTTTGCCTGTGTGCACAGGGCTGGACAACAGTCAGAGCCTGTTACCCAAGCCATGCTGCTTTAGCAATCAATACAGTCTATGTACAGAGCAGTGATCAGCCCATGCCTTTGACTCCTGCCCAGTCTGTTCTGTTGACAGCATTGCTTTTCTCATGCACTACTGACATCATTATTTTGCAAGCCTCTAGGGACAGCTGACAGCTTCAGCCTTTTTTCAAGTTTTGTCTATGGTTTTTAAGAGCCAATATTGCAGCAGCTAAACTCAACTCGAGAAAGAATTAAACAGACACATATGGAAAATAAATGGGAACAAGCTAGGGAAAAGGTTTTCCAATTATTTCAGTGCACACTTCCTCAAAAAATTTCCTCAGAATCTGCATGCTAAATTGCATATATAACTCTGGCCCTTAACATTTTGCCATGTTTTTCCCTTGAGTTTTTAAAAGATTGTCAGATGCTGTGAAAGACAGCAACAGGCTTGCATAATTCTTGCAACTAGACTTATTGTATGGAGACTTTTGAGACCCACAAATCTCTGATCTGTGATTATGTAACAGATCCATGAATCTGCTATTCAAATGAAAAAAAGCTGATAAAATAAGCAATACTGCTTCTCAAACATCCACCAAACTGCTGAACACCAGACTATCCTATGAGAGTCACTGGACTGTCTCTAACTAGTCCCCAAAGGGCTTATTGATCATCAAGGATGCTCTGAACAGAGAGAGCCAGGCAGCAATTTTGCAGATGCTGAACTGCCATCATGACATACTCAGTGCTTCTCTGCTGTAGTGAACAAGCATTGTTAAATGCATACTATTCTTTTTGTAAAATTAAACAGTGAACTTCTCTCCTATTAATTTAGAAGGTTTAATCTGCAGATCCAGTGATGTAAAATACAGATTTATGTCAGGTAACTAAGTCAGACTACAAGCAGATGAGAAAGATTATGCTATCCAAACTATGTACTCTCCCCTGTTGTAGGTGACAGACTGTTCCCTTAGTGATACAAACATCTCATTTCATGTGCCAATTTTTCAGCATCGTTCATAAGAGCTCAGCAAGTAGGCTTAAGGGCGGAAGATAGCACTTATCACAGGGAAGAGCACATTAGAGTAAACCCCTAGATAATAGTTTTATTTAAACCCGCAATTGTTATCTGGGCAAATCCATCAAAAAGCCTAATTAGTGCTCTACTTCTGTGGGCTACAAGTGAGGAACATTTGTGTAGCAAGGTGCTGGATTTTCTTTTCTACATGCAGCCTTTTTTCCAGAAAAATTCATAGGGTAACGTACTAAGACTGAATGCTATAAAGATAAATTATATTAGAATCACCATGTGTTACCATGTGCTTTATTTTTACAATAAAACAGCCTAACTAGGAGCCTTTTCATAGTGTTTCTCAGGAAACTGGCATTTAACAGAACAGTAGTTAATCTCTGTTGCAATTACCATGATTGAAATGTTTCAGAATTGTCTCTGCTAAATTGTGAGTTCTTATTAGAAGGTGGAGTTGCAAGGGATTAATTAAATCAGGTTAGCTGGTACTTTCCCCCAGAAATAATTAAAATCTTGTGCTGATTTTACTACATGTGTGGCCTCTAGCAATTAAGTAGGCTCCATATTAGCTATTTTCAGCATCCTGTTCACTTCTAAACCAACTGCTGATGTGGTTCCTTGAATTGTCACTGATACTTAACTACCAATACAGAATTACTGCTTTCACCTTCTCAGATCTCGGTTGTATAGTAAACTTGACTTAAGTTTTCCATAGAGAATTCAGATTCTGTGTTATTCCAGAAAAGAAAAAAGAAAATCTGGCAGCAACTACCTTGAGAAATTAAACAGTCAAGATTTGTAAGGAGTTAAGATAAAGCAATGGAAAATGCAAGTGGCACAGCAGCCCTGCCCTAATATCAAATTGTTTGCTTTAGACTGTCTCTACTTTTCCATTTTTCTGGAAGTCTTACATTTGTATTGCTTGTGGAAAGTGTTATGTCAATAGGATTAATGTAGAAAGCCAGGTGGGAGAAATGAAGATGTATTTTTATGATGTGTATCACTTTTCTCCACCATTTGCTCTCATTCTTATTACCAGACCAGCCCTGCATTTTTAGCAAACTTGTCACCTCATTGATCGCCCCCTGACTGCCTTAAAGGTCATTTATGAATATGCTCTGACTCCTAAATAAATCCAGTGGAGACCTGACCTCCCTCCATCGCAAAAAAAGACACTGCCTACCTTCTGTTTTCTACCATCCACTCAGATGTTACTGTCAGTCTGATATTTCATCTCATAAAACACAGTATTTTAGTTTTCCAGATTAACAGAAGAGTTTGACTAGGAAGGTCTCTCTGTTGCAAAGATGATTTATTGTAAAATCAGTAATCTTTTGCCTATTTAAACCAACATTTAAGAAAGTTTCTAAATTTCTAAGTTCGCAAAACCCACCAACCCAGAGCTCCTGCAATTTTCAGTTTGATCACCTTTTTTTTCACCCCTGTAATTGTCAGGAAATAACCTCAAAAGGCTCTAGTTTCAACAGCTATATCCTTACATAAAACATGGAACTAATTACTAGTCTACATTGGCTGAAAGTATAATAGGGAGAGGAGCACGAGAAGAATGCAGCAGTTGGGATGCTGCAGACCTGAAAATACTGACTGGCTGGCACAGCCAAGAAGCCATGAATAATTAAAAGTACTCAGCACTCACAATATACTGAACTTGCAAAGATACAGGCTGAGGCTTAGCTATTAATTTGTTTTTAGCAAGATGTTTTGAGTCATAATTTAAGAAACAGTGCATAAAATACTGAGAACTGAAAATAAAGAGTCTTAAAATGCATTTTCACTAGTCATGTGAGTCATATGTAGAAAATGTATGAACATGTAGCATAATGTGTAAGAAATCCTTCTCTACGTAAACGAGATGGAAAATAAACATAAAGTTTCCCTTACAAAATTCCAATTATTCCAGCAAAAGCAACCTGCTTTGCTCACAAGGTCTCAGAACATCTTCCTAAGGCTCAGTTCGCCCACTTCTGTTCTGACTTTTTCAACAATCCTGTACATGATGTGTAATTTTAATGAGGACAGCACAAGCCAAAGTCAACACAAGGTAAGCTAACCCCAGGAAGTAAATGAAGACCTATGGTACAAATCTTCTATTTCCTTGATAATTCCTAGTTATTAAAATGGAAAAATTAATTAGATATATATAAAGAGTAAGCAAGGAGAAAGGCCTCTTATTACTGTGCATTTTGAAAGAACGGTTGGTATTTAATACTCCAAAGTGATTTTATTTTTTGACATTTCACTGCAGTTCTGAGCTTTTCCACTTTAAATAAACAGCCAAAATGCTCTCTAGTCTCTCTCTCTCTCAAAAGGCAGAGGTTCAAACTTTCACAAGCTAAAAAACACCTTTGAGGAGAAAGCTTGTTAAATTGAAAATCTTCGGAACGTGTTCTTAGTGGAAGGTGGCATACAATGTAAAACTGGACAATAGAGTTAACAGTGTAGATCACTTCATCTGAAGCAGATGACTGCATCTGGTCTTGAATTCCCCATTTTGGATTTCCAGTGACTATAACTGGAACTCACATGGCAAGCTAAGATATCTGTATCTTCACTGCAGATTTCTGAAAATTAGATGAAATAAATTACATCCCAAGAAACCATCTTGTAGCAGTAACTTAATTCAAACTGTGCACGTGCTCTGTAACTACACCCTTCAGGAAACTTCCTATTTTACATAAATGTTAAATTCTGAGAAAGGAATTAGCATTTTCTGGAACCCATAGCATTAAAATTAATATCTGAACGAACCGGTAACCATCGTGGGAAGATACAACACTAGTGTGGAAAAACAATACCTTGCCAGGCTCTATAGTTGTGCAGACAGTAACCAGACTGCACCTTCAGGGCTTACCCACCCCTGCAGCCCCTCTTGTGCAAGGGCTCCTACCTACAGTCACTCATCCCCCGTAGCTGTATGAATTGTCTATGGCTTCTACTTCACAGAAACTGATCCAATCATACCACACAGATTTCAGCCCTTACTTCCCCCATCCAGGGAGAGGGGAGGGCACAAAAGTAATGTTTACTGATTTTTACTGAGTTTACATCGACTACTGAGTAGTCGATGAGTTAAAACAAGAAGATGACAGCATGTGACAAAACTGAGGCAGAAAACTAAGAAGCTTTGCTCTGGTAAGATCTGAGTAAAAATGCTTCATTAGTAATCAACAAAACTTGTAACACGCTGGCTTAGCACAGTCTGGTGAGAAAAAGGATTGAAAGTAAAGAGTAATCCTGAAAGTATTAGCTTATGTATTGTAAGTAAGTGAGTAGTCTTCCCAAAAGAGATAGTTTAGACATTTGTAAACAGACAAACCCAAGCATCTCCATGGGGGGTAAAAGAGACAAACCCAAGCATCTCCACTGGGGGTAACCTTCTAGATAAAAGGACACTGAAAGCTTATAGAAGAGGCCCAATATGGAATTTGTACAAGATAAGCTAAGTAGTAACTATACTTACTGTGTAAAGCTCGTTAAGAACTTTCATTAAGTCTTCATGAAGCTGAAACGCAATCTCTTTGCTCTGCAATTAAAAAGAAATAATTATTAAAAAGGCACACAAAAACTGCAACATACATTTGCTTCTTGATATTTGTACTCATTATTCATCTTAGGCAGGGAATGCAACATTGCTCCCAGAGAAGCCATTCAGACAGAGTTGCAGTGCGCTGAAAACAATGACTCAGGGATGCATAAATAAAGAGAAGATATCTGGTCAGAAGACTTCTAAAAGGAAACCCAGAAGTACTTTCCCATGAAGCATCAGGAAACTAGGTGCCAACAGAAAGGGTGAAGTTCAGGATTATTGTTACAAGTCTTTTTCAGTAGAACAAACTGTATACTGCTTTACAACTGCTATGATATATACAAAAACTAAGCCACGTGCAATGTGATATTCTAGAGGAACATCCTGCCCAATTTTACATCTAGAATAGCCTTTGTTTCTCAGCACATGCAATTATCTAAATATTTATGCAAGAAATAATTGTGGCTCCTCTTTGAAACAGATATCCAACTGCATAATACTCCACAGTGTGGGCTGCTGAAACAGCTTTGTTTAGCTTTTCTGGACTATGTCTGTACTTTCATTCTGTCCCAGAAAAAAAAGAAGTAGTTATTAAAAAAAAGAAAATATGTCAAAATAAGAGCATTTATTTGGAGTCTCATTCAAATATATCCCTTTGTTAGCTGTCCATGGCTGTTCAATCAGATGAAAATTGTGGCAACTGTGCAAGAGTGTAAGACATTTGTAGTACAGACTTTGGAAAACAGATACAGAATAGAGCAACAGGGCTTGGCAAACAGCCTGGCTACATGTCTTCTGCGATGCTCAGCACTGTAACATCCATGCTAGAAATGTCAGCTTTTTTTTTTTTTTTTTCCTGTGAATAAATTGATAATTAGCCTGGCTTCTAAAACCTCTAACTTCATGATAGATAATGGCCTTAGCTATGAGAATTACTTTGTATTTGTATAGAAGCCAGAGGAAAACCCTCAGGGACAACTCATCTCCAAGCTGCTAACACAGAGTTGGCCACCATTAAAACACCTGCAGGAATAATGGTTTCTGAATGAAAATTTCCAGTGTGCTGCCCACATATGAGAAGGAATCATGCCCCACATCCCACCCACTACACCATTCAGGAGGATAAAACAGACACACAGAGTAGCCAGAACAGAAAATTTCTATTCCTATTTTTATTGTCCTAATCCTGATTCTGAACATTATTTTAAGGCACCTGCCATACCACTTACTGGTATTCACTTCAATCATTTTATGCAAGATGTTTTTTAACCAACAAGAAGCTGAACATATGAATTAAAAAGCAATTTAGTGAAATTCTTGTATTCCCAAGGGCATTAGCTGTAGAAGCCAAGGCACAGCAAGACAGATGCTCTGAAGCCAAGTTACACAGGACTACTGTGAAACTTATTGCCTACATTTTCAAAAGTCTAATATTTTTCAGGATGTATAGTCTAATACTGAAGTATCTAGAACATAAGACTTACAACTTTATTTCTTTGCAAATATCACATTATTCCCATCTAACACAAAGGACAAAAAATTCCTATGCATAACTGTGCACAGAGTGCTTGTAAAGAATTGGAAATGGATTGCAGATCTGCAAGCTGCTGTAGGGAAACACAGTAAAAGCTTTAGCAAAAATTCTGAACTGCTTTTCACTGCTTTACATTGGCACCCTGCCTTTTAAACTCAGCAGCACAGCTCTGACATTGCTCACACATCTCCTCAAAGCTCCAAGAAGTGGAGGCCACCTGTTTTCTCTTGGATGGCTGCCTCTGTAGTGCTGAACATGAGCGGCCTGTTTTAAAAATTACTTCAGCACAAAGATGGACAAAACATACAAATAGGATAATTGACATTAAAAGGGGAAGATGAAAGCATATACATGTGAGAAAAAACTGTACATGAGCTCTGGCTTCAAGCAATGTATCCATTTCAACTGCTGGTCACTGCCATCTCAAAGCTAATGACAGCCCAAGCCCTAAGTACAGCAACACCAGTTCTAAGGCAGCACACTTTTATGGGGCAGCACAAAAGTTAATTTAAGAATGTGAGACAGAAAATCCCAAACCGATTATCTATTTACCCTTTGAAGATATTATTATAAGCAAAGCACACAGCAGTTCACTGAAAGATGCACCCTCCTTTTCTGCTCTGCAGTTACACCTTAATGCAAAGAGACACTAGATGAGTTGAGGATTCAGATAATGATCACTATTTACTAAGACCCATTTCTTCTCTTTGCTCCTGTAGAGCTTAGTCCAGACCTCAGGATTTCCTAGCCACCATGTATATGTCATCTTCTCCAGGCAACACATTGATCAGTGGTAAATTTGAAGGCAAATGCAAGGAATTACCACAGAGACAAGTGAGATGTTTTTATGAAAAGACAATAGGCTTTAAAATGGAAAACAAAAAGAGAGGGAGGGAGATGATCAGCAAAAAAAGCAAAAATTAGGAAGAGACAGCCTAGCAATGCCACATGGTCCAGATGAATCATCCTTCCACCACTTCATCTGGGGACTCCAACCTCCAGAGGGTGCCTGTAGTGATGGATAACATATCAATTGCTGCCTCTATCTGAGGAAAGATTTTGCAAGAACTGTCCAATAAAAATCAGGAAATTTGGTTAATCCTAGGAGTATAAAAGAGATTTATTTTCAAGAACCAACACATTTTACATTAGCATTTAAGATCAAGAAGTACTGACTCCAGTGGCAAGTGATATGGCTTTTAGTGTGTAATATATAGCACATTAGAGCACTAGATAAGAAGTGCATTTATTTTCAGTGGTTAATGGCCCTCCTATTTCTTTTTTATGCTACCTATTCCCTGCAATAGTTCAGAATGTTTGAACGGTGTGCTCCTCTAGGAGCCATCCTCAGGGTAGCCAAACAACAGAATGCAAAATGCAGCACACATTTCCTGGAGCTGAGTTAAGCTCTAATCAGGCCATTAAAACCTGACAGACAATCAGTGAGGTGCCTCTTTATTCACTGTGCCCTAGAGAAATGTATTGGTATCTATCACCAAAGAACAAAATACAAATGTAGGAGCACATGCAAAGTCTTGGTAAAAATATTATATATATGTGACTAATCTGGTTCAAAGCCATAAGAGGCAGAGGTGTCTTGCACTCACCTGATGGTAGGATAGATCACACTCACACAACAGACAAAAAAGTGTGGTTAAACCACCCTTTCACTATGTGCTCAACTTCCAAATCATCAATTCAGTTACTGGTACTGATGTTATCAAGATTTGTACTTATGGACTGATGTTTAAGAAACTTAAAATTTTATTCCACATTAATACCCTTTCGTTAAAGTCTGTAAGTTTTTTTCCACTCATTTTAGAGCATAATCTGTCACCCAAACTTTACTCTTTTGGGTTTTTTTAACTGAAATTTAAGAGTCATTTAAGTTCTTCCTGGAACTCGTTAGTGTCTGTGTTTAGCCCACACAATGCTACTCTCAGTTACATCATTTAGGGAAAATATTCTGTGACTACTGCTTTTAAATGAGTCTGTTGCTGATCTCAGGGGGGAAGTGATGTGCAAACCTTTCTTTTAATGAGCTTTCATGAGCTATGGTGACACTGACACAACCAACTCATAGTAAAATTTGTCCCAGATTTGCCAATCTATATAAAAAAATAGTTCTGCTATACTTTTAAATCTTCAAATGTTTAAGAAAATGATGCAAAAATCTTTGTAACATCAAGCAGATTTGGCAGGTAGTCATATTCCTTGTTAATAGCCAGATTATGAAACTAAAATATTTATTGTGCTTGGCTTCTCCAACATCTTTTACTGTAAACACTTGAAGATATGTTCATCTTGGCTCATTATGGTTTCTGTCCAAAGAAAATACATGTTTATAAATTATAAATATACAAATCTGCTTAAGGATTTCATAGGTATGTGTTTATACAGTTGATTATTAATGCTGGGGTAACCAGAATCACTGTATGAAATGTTCTGCATAATACTTTTCCCTTCTGCTTGACATTTTTCCTTATTACTTTATTCTTTAATTGTCCCCATGAGGCCATCTACACCATCTGCCTGAAGAAACACACAAGTATGCAAGGTTTGAACTCTGCTACTTTATGTTTGTAATTTTATGTACACCATGAAGGCCAGGCACGAACAGCAATCTGTACTGCTTTTATATGCCAGCAACTAAAAAGAAGAGCTTAAGAGTCTATCTTGAAGCATGAGGCCTGACATAATATCATCAGATAAATGCCACAAAATCTCTGAACTAGATCCTATCTTTGTCCTGCATTTAGTACATTTAAACAGATGCTGGTTCCTGACCGCTGGAAAAAAAGAATGATGAAGAGCTCCCAGAATAAAAAAAATGCTTAATTTCTATATGATAAATGGGCCAGCCTAGACAGGAAAGCCATGAACAGCCAAGTACTTGAATACAATATATCCTGGCCCATAAGAACAGGTAAGGTAGAACAAATAGAGATCATTTCACCAAAGCAATCCAAACGCTGAGACAGATGTACAGATGCACACAAAAGGAAGAACCAGAATGAGGAGGAACAGACAGTGAGACAAAGGCAAGGTAAAAAGACCAAGGGGTGCAGACATCCCTCATCACTTCAGATATACAGACCAAGGGTAGGTACTGTACACACCTTTTCCAGAAGGACTAGAGAAAGGGGTTGCTACAGGCTCATGAGTTTGTGCTGTATCCCACAGAGGAGACATCAGCAGGAGAGGGAACAAAACAAAACTCTACCAATAATCATGATCAGGAAATGAGGAAATTGTTTGATCTTTTCATTACTATAGTTCCAGCTGGAGCCAGTCTTAGGTCACCATACAAACAGTATCCCTCTGGAAAATGTTGGGCTCAATTCACGGAAAAGTTTCATTTGAGGACCTACGTGCCCTCTAGTGAAGTGGAAAAAGGCAGTAAGGGCTGCCATGAGAAGCAGCCTCACCCTGTCAGGATGAGAGAGGGGAGAAAAAAAGAGGGAGCAGAAACAGCCAAGAAGCTCAGAGTGACTTTGCTGTTGTGTCCCTGGATCTTGCTTGTGAGCAGTTGAGCATTCCACTCTGAGACACTTTGCCTTTCTGTGACAGCCAGACTGGGGGTTTGGAGCAAAATGATGGAAAACTGCTCTGAATTGGTATAGCCACTGTCCAGACTTGGATGTAGAGATAAAGAACCTTCAAATATGAAGAAGCTGCTGCTGCACGACTGAGGGAGAATGAAAATAAGATCCTAACAGTGATGCATAACACTATTAGATTAATGAACTGGAAGATATTTAATTAAATGTTCTAACTATTGAATACAGAGAAGCTTGAATAGATGGCATTTGGAAATTAGAGAGACATTAAGTGCTACTATATGCAATATTGTGATAGCCAATGGAGTATGGATATGGTAGGCCAGTGCATTTCATGCTCTTGACAGTGGACTACGCTAAGTTATTAAGCATGCACTTGTTAGTCTATTTTTTAAATCTTCATATTACTACTGTTTTTATTATTTATATTCATTTTTTAGAAGAGAGAGAGAACAAATTTCACAGAACCACATGATCAGACTCTAGTGTAGAAGTATCTGCAGGATATGGTTTATCTCTACTTTAATCTGAACTTTGTAAACAGTAAACAAATCCCATCCACTTTCACAGAGGCGACACCCGTTAAGATTGTTTTTCTCCATCAGATATTTATTCCAAATCCAGTCTTTTTCAAAACGAGCCTACAGAAAGTGACAGAAACTGATTAGAGATTCTATTTGATGTTTGCCTATCACAAACAAATTCCACACCATTCTCTCTACAGAGAACACAGTTTGGATGGAGGAGAGTTGGATGTTACTGTTCTCATTGTAACTGCACCTTCACGTTGCTCCTGGGACCTCTTTCCTGCAAGGGGGACTGTGGCACAGGACATTACAACATGCACCTTACCTTTTTCTCTTGCCTGCTGGACATCTGAGACAGTTTGTGACATACCTTAAATTAGACTGCTTGTTCACATCTGACAGAAGTTATCACAGAATCTTAGAATGGTTTGGCTTGAAAGGGACCTTTAAACATTATTATGCCTGAATCTGCTTATTTGGACCAACCATTGATGTCGACAGAGTATGTTCTTCATCTCTAAAGCAAGGCAACTTGCTAACAGCTTCACCTGCCACCTTCTCCAGCATGTATTGATTCCTGACAGACTGTCTTAAAAACGTGTGCTGAGTGGTGAACAACCACTGCCACACTGAGGCCACATGCCCACGGAGCTCAGTCACACCAGGCTGAGGAGCCACGTGTCGTCCTGCCACCCTTCTCCTCACACCACCGGTCCTGGCTGGGATCCCTTCACACCAGCTTTGGTGCACTCACTGTGCCTGTGCTCCACCCCAGCTAACAGCCTGTGATGTGACACTGTCACAGTGAGTGCCAGCTGAAGGGAATGACTGGGCTGGTGAGGATCTGGCCCCACTACCCTGATGTCCAAGTTACGCAGAACAGGATTCCCAAAGTTTCCTTTCTCTTCTTTCCCTCGTAGAAAATCCCAGTTAGGAACAAAAAACAAGACCAGCTACTTGCTTTTCTTCAAGAGGCCATGCTAGAAAAAGAAAATTTGAAATGTTGTGTGTTGCTGGACATGATATGGAAGAAAGAGATGAGTTTGTTGGAAAGATTTTACACTATGCTTCCTGATAATGCACTGAAAACATCCACATATTTTCCTCCTTCCAAGCTGCAGCAATCTCAACTGATAAGATTCAATAAAGAAGGACACACACTTCTCCACAGAAAACATTAGATAGTTTTGCACAGTCCATCTGGAAAGAAGGGAAGGAAAAGCACTAGTAAACAGGCCAGTCAAATAACACACACCTAGTGAAGATGAGATTTCTGAGCTGTGACATAAACTGAAAAACTATTCCAGATTTAATACTGAAAAACTGCAACTGGTTCAAGGAAACCTGAGTTATTTTCACATAGAGAGTACTGCAGTATGCTCAAAATGCTTTTCCTGTTATCTTTTCTACTTCTATTAGTAAGTTGAGTGGTTTGTGAACTACAGTCTTATGCATCAGGTATATTATACAAACCATTACCAACTTAGAAACTAAATTTCAACTCAACTACTGCTACAGGTTTTAATGCACATTTGGTTCATGTTTTTACTATTTCTCCTCCAAGTACAACCTGTGTACTCCTTACATGAATCTTCTCCCCATCCCATTGCTGTCTCTCTAGGATTGTGGTCAGGTGTACATGAAATCAGTTCCCTGTTTTGAAAACATTAATCTGGTATCCTTGCCATTATTCAGTCACACACTTTACATTCTTTAAACTTTGGGGTTTTTTAGCTCTTTTTTGTATGACGTCTGCTGACCAGCACCCCACTGTGATTGACAGATATGTATTTAATAATCTATTTTTATTTCAGAACGTTATAACAACAAAAAATGCAAACACATTACATAGCTCCTAAGCTAAGGCTGCCTAGAGTGCTTGCTTAGCACAAGAAGGATTTACACATTGTACATGCTATGAAAGCACATAACAGGCACATACAAGGACAGACACATACAGAGACAACACTTGAATGATCTAACAGAAGTAAGTTATGAAAAGTGTATGCTCATATTTAATATTGGAAAGGAAAGGAAACATTTTTTGGAGAATCAGAGCATACCATCTTTATGCCAAGGCACACCATTACTTTGGCTTGAATTAATTTATCTCATGACAGAGATACAACAAAATACTGTTTTTACAAATAATTCATTAATACAGCGTTACTATTTTGGGAGTCCTTAGCAAAAACTGTTTCTTTTCTGCATGGGTAGACAAACTTGCTCTAGAGAGAAGAACAGGCTTTTTCCCCTGCTTTTTGGATATTTGCAATTCAGCTCTTAAGGTCACCAGCTTATACAGCAGGTTCCCAGGCATCTCAGCAGTAAGGATTTGCTCTGTGAGAACAGTCATGAAGAATTTATACATGTGCTAAAACAAATTTTATGCTATGTGTGCTGAATCTTCTCCTCAAATGCTACCTACTAGGACGCATCTAGTGTCCTCATGCATCTTACAAGTCGGCTAGAGGATTACAGGAGAGGCATTTACCTTCTTGAACATTCTGGTGGAGTCTTCACTTATCTGCATGAACCGCATGATCACGTTGTTCAGGTAGATATCACTCAATGTTGCATGGTCTTTGCTTTCTCGTCTCACTTGGTTCAGGAGTAAATACCAGCAATTCACTGGTGACAAGAGGTTCTGGTCTTTCCTAAGGAGGAGATAGACACATGTATTACATATAGAAGTGAAAAAGTTACGTTGCTAACACAAACATCTCCCTGTTTATGACTTATAGTCATAAGTTGTTATGTAAAAATGGCTGCTTCTGAACAGTCAGTCTGTCCATCGAATAACTTGGGCTAGGCAAGCTTCAGATCACTCTCACAAAACACATTCCACAAATCCCACAAGGCATGGTTACAAAGATAGCAGAATAGGGTAAGAATTAAGAACACTGCAAGCCACCTGAGAATATTAAAAAATTCTTGCCACAAAGCTTTCAGTTGCTTACAGATGGAGTACACGTAAATACTCAAAATTAATAAAAGTCACTCCAGAAAGAGTAACAGTAGATCAATTTTTAAAATTAGAAATACACAAGCACTGCAAGCACATCTCAAATGCTTCATGAGCAAACTTGCAGGTATAGCTCTTTCACTGCAATGGGTTTGTATAACTGCTATAAAAGTAGAAGGAAATGTCACAAGGATATATAGTCTGTGATCAGCATTCATAAATTCACTGCTTTCATAAATATGACATTACTGACAGTCTCACGTGGTTCCATTACAGGACAAGCAGTAGGACTGGGCTTTTTCCACAGTGGTACTGTTCTGAATTTCCTGAGCAGACCTTTTGCATTAAAGCCCCACTCCAAGGTGTCAATATTGCAGAAAGTGAAATCTCACATGACTTCTCATTTCTTTTACACAAAGAGCAATAAAAATACTTCTAGTTCAACAACTGTTTCACAGACAAAAACCTATTTTTATAATTTCCCTTATGATTTTATTGAAACTTTAATTTACACTTTGTCTTTGAACTAAGTGCTTTAGAAACTTTGCTGCTCTTATTCTTTTTCTCTTATGCAGGGATTCTCCTGTTGTCCAAAGCCTCAAGCACATGAAGATAAAACAACTGAAGCTGTTTTAGAAGTGACAGAGAAACTCCTTCAACTGTTGGTAAATTGATCTAATAATTAACTCTTCTCACTGTTAGAAACATGCCCTTTAATTCCCCACCTAATTGCCCATCGTTAGCTTTCACTCCTGAATCAAAGCAGCAATGAATGATTAACAGACAAAAGCCTTTTCTTAACCATCAGTGCTTTGCTTTGCTGTGAATCCGAAGTGAGTTAAGGAAACTTCCCCATTTTGTTTGAGATGGACATCTTAACAGTGTTACTCACAGCACAGGGCTACAGAGGTTTAGCAGCCAGGCCATCCAACAGGAGCACCCCTGAAGTGCTGTGCTGAGAGGACTTGGTCCTCACTGCTTCTGCATGTCCCAAGGGCAAAACGTTCTCGTTTTTTTCTGGGGTGGATGGTGGCAACAGCATGGTGGACCACCCATTAAAGTGACTTTTGCTGAAACCTCTTCTCAAAGTAATCAGAGAATTGCAGAAAAAAGCCAAAGGCAGGACTTCAGTCAGGACCCCCGGGCACATCTGCTGGTCTGGATTTAACACATGTTTAAGAATGAAGAAAGATGTTTGTATGCACAAGGCAGAACAGAAGCCAGGGCACTCTCTGAAGTGGTGACATATGCACATGTTGGTTATTTCAGGGAATCATTGAGTCAGTTAACTGAATTTGAAGAAATACACATTATTACTCTTTGAACTGTGCAAGCTGTATTTCAATTAACCTTCCCTTGCCAGGTGTGTTTGGAAAAGACTTCTGAAACCAGAGCTCTGCCTTCATATCTCTGACACTGCACTGACTGGATAGTGGAAAAAGGCACTTACTCTACAGTTTTACAAACACAGTTCAGAGAACCATTTAGGTTGAAAAGGACCTTTAAAGGTCCAACCATTAACCTAAGGCAGCCAAGTCCACCACTAAGCTATGTCTGTAAGCACCACATCTATACTCTTTTACATGCCTCCAGGGATGGTGACTCAACCACTTCCCTGGGCAGCCTATTCCAGTGCTTGGCAACCCTTACAGTGAAGAAATTTTTCCTAATAATCAACCTAAACCTCCCTTGGCACAGCCTGAGGCCATTTCCTCTTGTTCTATCACTTGGTAGAGGGGAGACCAGTCCCTGCCCCCTACAACTTCATTTCAGGTAGTTGTAGTGAGACATAAGGTCTCCCTTCAGCCTCCTTTTCTCCAGGCTAAAGAACCCCAGCTCCCTCAGCCACTCCTCATAGGACTTATTCTCCAGACCCTTCACAAGCTTTTTTTGTCCCTCTTTGTACATGTTCCAGCACCTGAATCTCCTTCTTGTAGCCAGGGGCACAAAACTGAACACCAAGATGCAGCCTCAGCAGTGCTGAGTACAGGGGGACAATCACATCCCTAATCATGGTGGCCATGCTGTTTCTGATGCAGGCCAGGATGTTGTTGGCCTTCCTGGCCACCTGGGCACACTTCTGGCTCATGTTCAGCTGACTGTGGACCAGCACCCCCACATCCCTTTCTGCCAGGCAGCTTTGCTGCCACTTCCCCAAGCCTGTAGCTTTGACTGGGGTTGATGTGACCCAAGTGCAGAGCCCAGCAAAAATATGGGTTTAAATTCACAAGCATAACAGGGCCAGGCAAAAGCCCTGTTCATTAATGATGATTCATTAATCATCTCTCAAGTCAGGAAAATAACCAGATGAGACTATGGCAACAAGTACTGCATTTGAAACACTTCAGAAAACATGCCACACATTTTGCCAGATACTAGGTGACCACTTGTTTTGCACACAAGTTACTGAGACACTCTCAAATCTTATCAACTCCACTTCAACAGATCAGCACACAGCTTTTGAGCCCTTTTGGGGTTCTGCATCTCTTCTAGACACTTGCTGTATTTTGGGTGGTTTGAATTCCATATAGCAGGTCAGGGATCACAAACGTGCAGCATAGCTTTTCAGAAACTACCACCACTTGTCAGGAGCTTACATGAATAATTGCAGAAGGCCAAATCAGCAAAACAGCATTGAGTTATCTGGCTACCTTCAGTTGCAATGAGAACTGCTGCACTGTTAAATAGGGGTGGGAATTTTAACTGTGTCTTTGAACTTGGATTCAACCTAGCAGGACTCCACGCCACCAAAAGCAAGGAGTGGCAAAGCACTCCAGCAGAGACTAACATGTGGGGGAAGGAAATCTCTCTTACTTGTACTGTTGATGATCCTTTGTACTTCTTGTTTTTGCCATGAACCTCTCCGCCAATTTTTCCAGGTTTCGGGAATACTCCATCTCTATTTCCGACTTCTTGCGGAAGAAATCCTGCAGATCCTGAAGAAGCTGCACTCTCATTTCAGTCTGCTGCTCCAGGCATTTCTGCTGCTCGATGAGTTGAGCTCGGATCTCTAATGACAAAGCACATACCCACTCAGGTCAATGAATGCAAATGATACTTGAGTGCTACTAATCAAAATTACAATCACTTCAGCATCTGCAGCTTCACCACCTGGATCTGAATTTCAGGCCCTGTGGTGGGACACAGCAGCATCAGCTCTCATTTCTGCCACCACATGCTTATGCCCCGGGCCACAGCATCCTTCCACCTGCTGTCTGTGTCACAAACAGCCATGGGAAGGGCTCAGGACTCTGCTGGGCTCAACCGAGCAGAAGTCCTTCTTCCACCTTCCTCCTCCATCCTCTTCTTCTGGCTTGGAATGATCTCCTTGCAGGAGGTGCTGTGCAACCATTTGAGCAGCAGCAGCTCCTTCTGCTGCCCTGAAAAACTGCAGGCTAAACAAGCATCCTTTGGACTAAGATCAACCTGATCACTGCCAGGTGGACCATGCTGGTTGGTGTCATCATGTACACCATGGAAACAAGCTTGTAATAAGCTCTGAAGGAATTGTGCATCAGAACTGTGCACAAATGAGCTGCTGTACCTGCCTCATCTCTGCCAGGTAGACAACTGATGTGCTATACAGATCCATTCACCAATATTTTACAGCAAATACAGATGAAAAAGGTGTACCTATATTTAGAGATAGCTACTTGAAAATTTGCACAAGGTTCCAGTGACTGAGGTATATTTATTAGCATCAAACAAATTCAGTCATTTTATATGAGAATATATGCTCCTGGTGACCATCTAAAGCAACAGGCAACAGCCTCCAGATTTCTTACAACTTTATTGTACGCTGTTTGCTACGTGCACAATTGCTATGTGGAAAGGTTTTTATTGTAGGTTGTTTTCAGGTTTTTTTAGCACTTTTATTACTTGAGTGCTAAGCAGTTAATCACATTCTGGGAACACTTAGTCTAGAAACATCCTTCCAGTTCTTTTGAGAGATTGGTTCATTAGAATTTTGTCCGCTGTCCAGGCACACTGCAATCCAACATCATGGAGTAAACATTTTGTGACGACAATGTATGTGTCTATTTTTTAAACAGCTTAATGCTTTAAAAAGGACTTATCGAAAGCAAAATACATCAGAAGTTATGTTCATGCAAATGCAAAATATTTTTTGACTCTTAATTGATTCCTAATGATGTAAGCATACTGTGGGTAAGAAGAAGTTGGAAATCTGAAGTGGCCTCACAGATCTGAAAGGGAACAGCATTCTAAAAACCAGTGCGAAAATCATAGGGAACTGCAAACTAGCAAGTAGTAACAACATTGTAAAAAATTATCTGATGCAACTAGGAATGCATCATTACTGATCTCAAGCCATGTATGAAGGCAGAGATCCACTCTGCTGGGATTCAAATGTGTATACTGAAATATGGCAGGATGAGTGCTGAAAACTGTTAAGCCAATATATTTATTGGAGGAGGGAGACACTGCAGTGTTCTCTTCCAGATCTCCTTTGAGCTACCAGCTGCTCTGTTAATCATTAATGACAACATCCATTTTTATAGTCTGGGAGGTGAACCAAAAAACTCATGGTTTGGTTTTCATTTCAAATCAGTTAGAAAAGGGCCTTGCCTCCAGCAAGGATGAGCCACTGTAATGCAACACTGTATCAGTGACATTCATGGACATAAGAGCAGAAAATCACATGGGAGCTGGAAGGTTTTTAACAGAAATAAAACCCCAAGACCACTTTTTTTGGGATGTCCACTATGTTTGCCATTGCAATTGTGGAAGACTCCTGTGTTTAGGAAACCAGTTGCACAGATTTACTGATCAGAAGCAGAAATTTTTCCCATCAGCTGGAGTTTTTATTATATGCAAGCCCATGTACATGGTCCCTGCACTTAGGCCATCTCCCTTTCCTACTACAGATTTTCCACCCGTTACTTTAAAGGCAGAGTTCTCTACAGAGCAGCTATGTTCTGATTATTTTGTAGGTCAGTGGATCTTGCTGCTGTAATTCTTCCTTTTTAGGCAGGTTTTTACCATAGCAACAGGAAGGAGAAAGATTTTAGAAACAGGAATATATGAATAAAGATACACAAAACAATGAAAAAGGGATGACAGATACAATATGAGAAATTGCATTATATTTTATGCTCTCTGGTTTTCCAGTGGACAAGAGCAGCTTCCTTCAAATGAGTATTTTAGAAAACAAAATAGGAGGATGATCTCTGAGAGATGATGGTGGCTCGAAGGTGTCAAAACTCTGAGTAAGTTGGTAAATTATGAGTATAGGGGGGGATGTAGCCTTCCGAAGGAAGTTCCACATTTTCTGGCTATTTGAATCTTGGCAAAGAGAAAGAACATGGTGTCTCCAAAAGGCTGAGACTCTGGCCCACCACTGGAGGAGAAAAAGGGGAGATGCACATCACACCCAGGCCAGCTAACAAGTCTTTCATGTCCTTCTACTCCTCCTGCACTTTTAAATTCTTCCTTTACTAATACTGTGTGTAATGCCCTACTGGCAGGCTGAAAAGATGGCAATAAATAAGAAATCAGATCAGTAAATGTTGTGATTTTGCTTCCTGGTAAGAGAAAACTAGATTTTTAATTTTTTTTTTTTTTTTTTTAAAGCTAACAAAATTTCCCCAACAAATATGGAATAACATCCAGCCAGCCCAAGAGGCTGTGCATCACAAAATCACAACTGTCCAAGCATTATTAAGTAATGCAGACTGCCCATTACCTACTGGTACAGAAAAATGCACCAAGGCAACAGTGCCTTCTTTAACCAACCCACGTGAGATTTCCCTCGGGCTACAAAGTGCAGCGTGGAAAATTGTTGCGCTGTAGTCAAAGAAATAAATACCCAATACACCAAGAAATGCCAAGTTAAGAATAAGCAGGGTCCAAATTCCACAGATACAGAGACAGGTGCAGCAGGCAACAGATGAGTGGCTGTCTTTACTCTGTTTTCCTGGCACATTTAAATTCAAAGTCGAACCGATACCGACTGTACTGGACATTGTCCTCTTCTGCTTTGTGGGGAGGGAGGTGGGAGGTGAGTATGTGCTGATGTCAAATGATTGCCAGGCTATTCTGTGCCAAGACATTTAAAGCCTGGACAAATTAACACCTTCTCCTGCTCTGTACAGCAGCATTGAGTCATACTCACCTGTTCTTTGGCCAAGGGCTGGCTCAAAAGGAGTTCCATCCAGCGACACTGCAGCTTGAACAGACTGAACCCACATCAAATGGAAAAAACCTCCCACCCTTTGTCCAAGATTTGCACAAGTGACCAAATCAGGGAAGCAGGTAATGTGACCATAATTAAATCAATAACCTCTCGGTAAAGTTTTATTTCTACAGATTTTCATGCTAAAAATTATTTCAATTATGCCCTCATTGATACCACCCTCTAGAATAACTGCATTAAGTATAAAATTGGGCTTTGTTTGTGGCAGCCTTCCAGATATACCTCTAACCTTTCAATAAATCTTTACTTTCTCCAGACAAGAGGTTTGATCAGTGCACTACAAAAACCAAAAAGAGACAAGATTATAGTTGTTTTGAGAGCTGAGCACAAAGTGGATGAAGCTAAGCTACTGACATCACCCAAATCACAATCAGCAGTAAAGTTGTCAAGGTTACCTCTTTGCACACAGTACAGTATTATATATAATGACTTACATGGCACTGCAATAATACACCATATTACCCTGGAGAAGATATCTGTAACCTGATAAAGGCTTGAAGGTACTTTGAAGCTGTGCCTTGTCCTGTCAGCCACCAGAGACTTTCCAGACCATGGTGAACCCTCTTTACCAACTCTCCACCAAAGGAATCTAAGGAATTCTTTGTGGTGCTGTTACACCTCTCCTGTGAGCTGCTTCCCTTACAAGCTACTGCAGCCTGATGCCCTTAACTCCCCTTAAAGTGGAATAATTTTTTGTTGCTTGCTGAAAGCTCTGAAAGGTGCTACAGAGCCCAGCACCTCTCCTCAGTCACCCACCCCCTCTAGCTGCACTGCAAACCTCCCCACCTGCTGCCTCACGCTGCCGGGCACTGAGCTATATTTAAGTCATGATTATAATATAAAAAGTACGCAGACACATTAATCCAGTGGTATTACTGGATAATAACACAAACAGCCCCAGGGCCCCATCCTGTGAACAATTATAAAAGCAAGCAGCTCATCAGAATTATCTGAGACTACAAATAGGCTCTCACGAGACATAGTTATGTTTGCAGGTCTTTATCTGCTCAGTTACTTCAAACAAACCCAGACTACCTCCCATCTTTGTTCAAACACCTCTGTCACAAATTTTTAAAATTAAAGATGTAAATTTTAAACATATAAATTTTATATTAGTTTTAAAACACTCAGAAACGTCTCATCAGAAGCACTGAGGACACTGCAGGGTGTGCCACACTTTGAATTTCCAAAAATTATCACTTTGTCATTTTTTTGCCCCACTGAGCTATAAACAGACATACCCTTCAATCTTACATTTACAATACCCAGATCAAATTCCATAGGAAAAGATTCAGAACTTAACTTCAGTCTAGATATCATCTGCTGACTGACAGGCACTTGTAATTAAGCAGATATTGAAGCACTAATCATCTTGCAAGCCCTCTTCAAAGAGCCTTAAGTCTTGGGGGACTCTCACTGCCCCTCAGTCACATCATATAAGAACGGCTCATGTCTGAGGCTGCTGCTAGAGGCAGGAATGCTCCATCTGAGGACTGATCTTTCCAGTTTCTTCCCAACCTTCTGCCTTTGTAAGGAGCTGCTTTTAGCTTCTCTGTTGAGAGGGGCAGAGCTTCGGTCCAGCTGAACACAGCTGGCCAACATCTGCAGTTAAGGTTTTGTTTCAGCAAAGTGATTAAATCCAGCTCACAGGGGATGCTGCCAGCAGAGAAACCGCAGCAGGAATCACTGAGGGAGGGGGGGGCAGGGCCTGGAGGTGCCCCCTGTGCACAGTAGTTGTTCTTAATGCCATGTCATTCCTAGGATCAGCACTCCCACACCTGCTGGGGATGTTAAACTACCTCTCAGCAGACAAGAAGATAAAGATGATGAAAGGTATCAGCTCTGTGGTGGCTATTCTGGCCCAGCTGCTGATACCCTTCTCAGAGATACACAGCCTAAAGCTACTAGTGCTGGATAAGCTTTTATTTCCCAGATCCATGGCTAGCAAGCTATTTAAGCACTTCTATGACAAATAGTGAGGGAAGCTCAGCGGTCAGCAGGGAGTCTGGCTCATGCTTTCTCCCAGGTCTTTGCTGCCATTTTCCTGGACCACAAGCACTTCAAAAGCCAGGAAATTCCACCAGCCTGACAGCTGATGAGAGATGCTGGGGTGAGGATCTTGCAGGCTGCTTCAGAAATGCCTTTAAATAGATCATGAGCCTGTCCCACAACATTAACTTTCTATAACAGACCAGTGGAAGTCACTTCTCTGTGCTCAACATGCAAGGAAGAAGTGTGGCTGCATAGTCCTTGAGCTTCTGAATGCAGGACTTATGTGGACTTTCTTCTACTCCCCAGCCAATTTCACTTAGGATGTTGAGCATTATGCATGTTCCCACTTAAAGTGAAACCTCTGCAATGCACACCCCAGCTGTAAATTTATTGTTTGGCTTCATGCCATTTCCCAGAGAATTAATTTCAGACTTTTTGTTTGTTTGGAGGTTTCTGGGGACGTACTTGAGGTTGCCTTTGACAGGATGCATCTCCAGGCTGTAGTAGCCTGTGGAGATGGATGGGGAGGGAGAAAGAGTCATGCTTGGTATCTGAAGGGCTGTACAAAAAGTCATGAACCTGAAGCCCCAGTTGACATCTGTCAACCCCTTTAAAAACTGTAAAGCACTCTAGCTTGCTTAAAGATAAAAACAGTCCTTGTCTGAAACAGAGAGCAGAAAGAGAATGAATTCTCTGCTTGCAGCTGCAAACTTGGTTCTGCACCTTCAAGCAAACACACTCCTACCTACTGCAGCCACAGACTGAGGACATCATGCCCCCAACCAGAGCTGTGTAACTGGGGGATCCCAGTGGACAAGATCCAAAAGGGGTGGCTGCATTAGGGCACCTTCCAGCTCCCCTTGAAATGGGAAGACATGTCTGGAAGAGCCAAAAAAACCTCTATATGAAACTGAAGAAGCTTTTCTTTCTGTTGTTCTTGGACCAACGCCCTCCTGCTATTCACAGCCACAGCTGCTGGTCACTTGGCTGCCTACAGTCCGAGCCTGAATGGAGGGCAGGGTGCCAGCTCACGAATTGGCAGGGCACTTCTTGCCACAGTGCTACTGCCAAGCATCCGTGGGTTGAAGCAGGCAGTCTGCCTGCACCACACTGTGAGTGCCACTGATTCTGTGGCAGCTGCTCCTTTGCACCCATAACTAAGCACGGACTCTACATCCCACCAAAACTTGAGCGTGTCACTCTTTGTCTTTCTGGTCACAGGAGCTAGGACTCTCAGCACAAAAACTTCCACCCCTTAGAGGAGACCGAACTTTGTTTTGTTCGACCATAAAATCCCAGCTAATCCCCCAAAGACTGCCAACCAGAAGAGAAAAGAGCAAAGTGCAAGCAAGATGCCTCCTCTGCCTCAATGGTCTGATGCGAGGTCTCTCACCAGCCTGACCCAGCCCTCACCTCCTGCTGTGGGACCAGACAGATGCTCCGCAGCAACCCCACTGCCTCACCTCCAAACAAACAAATCAGCTCTGCAAACCACCAGCACACAAAAGAGGAGCACAGAATCCACATCAAACAAGCCCCCAGATACATTTAAGAAGAACAAAACAAAGCAGAAACTACTCCAACCCTGGCAGTCATGGCAAAGGCTTGTAGCCTTAGAGAGGAAAGGGAAAAAAAAAAAAGAGAATGAGACAGACAAGGTGTCTGTGAGCATCCTTGTCTGCCAAGCAGACAGGCGATCAGGCAGTAGGTGTCTAAAAACCCATTTAGGCTAGTGAAACTGTCAAGATCTATGTGACAACTTATTCTGAAGCTTACGAAGGATTTAGACGACCCGGGTATTTTTATGCTTGTTAAAGATACGATGAGCCTTTCCCTGCAGACTTCAGTTTTGGACACATGAGAAAATTAAAAGGAAACTCAGTGTGCCTCAATCCTCTCCTTTTTTTCCTAAGAGGTATATGCCAGCAAAACAGAAAAATGACTCATGGCTCTCTTCTGAAGAATTCTTTCTAGCAATGTCTAGAATGCTGGATTGACAAGAACACTCTACAAGAAAAAAAGAACCAAAACCAAAAACAACCCATAAACTTTCGTGGCCACACATTTCTGTAAGTCTATTATTTAATTTGTTTATTATAGACTGCTATGATTTTTCAAGTCAGTTGATGAAATGTATCCCTCCTTCTGATTATTTTCTCTATAGAAAATTCTTTGTTACCAAAACTGAGGCTCTTAGCTATTCAACAGAATTCCCTCAGTATATGCACTATACTATATCCTTGTTACATGTTTGCTCTTCTTTCTTTTAGATTGTAAATTCTACCTTTTAACTAGAACCTAATGAAATGTTATTTCAGATATATCACTTCATAAAGGGGAAAAAAAGAACGACTTCATTGCTAGACCATTAAACACAGTTTTAGCATCAGCTGATGGCCAAGCTCATGTATCCTAGAAAATTCATGCTGGAAAAGATTAAGGCTTGTAGGCTAAATTCTCACCTCTCTGAAATCAATAGAGATTTGTCACTAACTTTACTCATGCTGGGATTACTCTCTTTACTTAAACTTACAAGAAGCTTATATGCTCATCCAAAGGAGATGCTGCTATCAAAGCAGACAGTCTTTTTCCCTCTTGTGTCCAGGCTACACAATCCTCCCAGGTCATTATGTCTCAGTGCCAGAGCTTGTGCAGACAGACAGAAGGACTAACCCATAGAGGGAAAATAAGTGTTTCCTGATGTTTCTGTTCCATGTATATTGTCAGAGCAGGGAAAAGAAAGGCAGGAGTAGCTCAGATCACTCATACCAGTGCCATTACAGATCTGCCTCAATTTCTTTAAGCAGCTAAACTGGTGACTGAAATCCTACGTTCTCCTCAGGCTGATCAGGAGAATACAGGAACTCTCTGGAGAGGCTGTTTGGTTTGCACAGACTGCAGCGTGCAGGGTGCAGGAGGTGGCAGAGCCTGGCACACAGACACCAGTACCACAAGACTGGGACTGCGAGTGGAACAGGATGAAACGGGATGATCTTTGGGGACCAGCAGAGAAGTTGTTCTGAAGTGAACATAGCCCTCCTGTGCAGGTGGGGTAGTTTTACTGCTCCTGAAATGCTCTATCTGCTTTACAAATCAAATCAAATTACAAGCTATTATTTTTCCAGGTGGCAGGCAGCTCTCTTGCTCTTCATAGACAAATTGCTGGCAGGTTTTATCTTTCCACACGTATCACATATCTGCATGCTTTTATTTCAGGCCACCTGGAACTTAAAAAAAAAAATATCTCCTTATTTCTGTAAAAATCCTCAACCTATGAATTCACTCTTTCAAGGAAGAACTCATAATACCTGGTTTTGTTTTTTGTTTAAGAATGAGTGCAATAATTTATCTTTGGCTTGTGATTTGTTACTTTCATTTAAAGCCAGAATAGATTTGAGGACACAGGTACAGTTTCCCACTGCTCATGGCACTGCTCAGAAAGCTAATTACCTATACAGTGACACAAGCAATATGAGGTGAAGCATCACAAAACCTTTGCAAATGTAAAATGACCATGGGAGGCAAGACATATCTTAGTAAGCATTCCTCAAAGCAGTCTGATTTCAATTACACCTGCAGCTTCAGTATCCCACCTCTGTGGCCATTTCTGGGCCACAGCCCTAAGCTTTTCAGTTACTGGATCTGGTGGCCAGCTTACACAGTGGTGTGGACTGCTGCCTGCCAGAGGGCTCCTGAGGGAAGTGACACATCTGTCAGACTACAGCAACAAATGGCAAGAAATGGAGAAGAAAAGGAGTAGCAAGTGGTAGCCTTGAAGTTGATGGTAAAATCTAAAAGCAGTGCTGGATGTATGCAGGTTTACAGACCCTGGGGTCATTGACTCTGTATTAAAATGCAGTCAAGCTTGTTAAACAAACCCATTCTTGCCATGGAGGACTTCTGCACAGGCTTTTGTTTCCCACATGCAACTGTATTTAATCACTGCTGTATTGGTTTCAGCGATTTCCCCCGCAAGCAGCAGCAAAAACAAGGAAATTGTGAGGCAGATGAAGACATGGCAGTCTTCCTTTCCCACTTTGATTTGCACTTTGGAGACAGGGTTCTGAGCATGCAGGAGCTGCTGAAGAACCCTGAGTCCTGCCTGACATTGCTGAATTATCTCAATGTGGCAGGTTTAGGTCCACTTTTTTCACATCTCCCTAGCACTCAGAACTTATTTTAGCATTTTTATTAACTCATTGCTCCTATAATTAAGTTTAGATGGCAAAAATATCTAAAACAGATGTCAGACTTCCATAACTGCTATGACTTCTCAGAATAATATGCAAGTTCTGATGAAAAAATAAGATCTATGTGGAGAGTTCTCAGTTACCCCGTAAATAATTCAAGGCAACTCTACTCTTTCAGTCCTCTCATTTTAGATGCCCTTTCGACTCCCTCTTATCCCAGCCTCCAAGACTTTATTGTCTTGAAAGTTATTGTCTTGAAAGTTGTAACATGACAATTCAAAGAACATTTTATATCTTTCTGCCCTACCCATCATCAAGCAGACACAGTCTACTGGGTGCTGCACCAGTACCTAGTGAATCAGTGTTACTGTGTCCTCACTGTGAAGTCCATGCACTAAGTGCAAAATCTTAGGCAGCTGCAGCATCTGCATTAAAAAGGTTCTTCTGATGTTTCTTTAAAGTGCACAACATAGTAAAAAGGCAAGTATGTAGCTGGGAAAAAAAAATCAGTTTGTCATGATGAAAACAGTAACAAAACCCCAATGATCTTAATCAGCTTCTGTACTTGTAAGCTGGGTGAAGCCAGGTTAAGTCCCTCTCACGGCTGCTGCAAGGCTGAGGATGGCACTGCCTGAACAGACACCTCCTTGGAATGACCCCAGGCTTGGTGCTAGCAACACATCCTACCACACAGACATGAGCCCACCATTTTTTTTTTGCTAAGCTCTGCCACAATAAAACCCTCCCTCTTAATATCTCAGGTGGACAGTTGAGAAATGAAAATATGTGAAGGCTTTTTCTATAAATCACATGTTGAGAGATGTGTCTTTTCTTGGCTAAAAATAAATTATTCTGAACCTCCAGCAAGTGACATAGTTGTTAAGATGAGAGTTATGCTGGTGGAAGAGCAGGGCAGGAACTCCTGAACAGCAAGAGTGGGAAAGCCATGAAATCTGTGCATCAATCAGATAGGGTCTGTTCTGTACATTGATGATGGCTATCACTGTGTTAAAACTCAGGAATTAATAACTAGAGAAAATGCCCTCCCTGCATCCTGTGAAGATGATTCTCCATGCATGGCACATCTTTAAGAGGTCAGTAAAACATTTTTAGTACGGCATATACCCTGTCACATGCCATAAATAAGAACACGCATTTGATCCAACCATGACTTTCAGTGACAGCTTTTCAAGTCCCAAGGTGAAGTCACAGCCCAGCTAAGGACAAAAAGGAAACCACCATTTGTGCTCTGTGCCAGGATTTTACCTGCATCCCTTTTCAGGCCAGCAAGCCTAACATGCACCATTGCTCATCTTTTACACATTTAGCTCCTAAAATCCTCAAATTTAACACACTGATCACATTTTTGTTTTTCTACCATAACTTTGTATTTTTTTCCTGTGACAGATCCATGATGCTCCTCTTCTTCACTGCTGTGCCACTATCATATCTTCAACATTTTAGACCTTGATGCCCACATCCCATGCTAATTGCTTACCTGAGTTCATCCTTGTATTGCCAACAGAAGTCAAACAAGTGGGGCAAAAGAAAACTGCTCTGGGCAACATGTCAGAGTTGGCTGAGCTGTTGGCACACTTCTGGGCACAAGCACTGGTCCATAAGCACCCTCACCCACCATCCTGCATCAGCGAGAGGCCTCCATGGCTGTAGGGGACTGAAGCTCTTCCCTCCCTCATTCAGTGCTGAGCTTAGGATGGTGATTATCACCCAATAAACCTTTGAACTAAATAATATCACCATGCTTCATACTCCTTGAGATTTATCTGCACAAACGCAAGCCTTGCTGGGGAATATGACTGTCAGACCAGACAAACCTTGATCTGCACAGTTTTTTAGTAGACATGGCATGAGTCTGCATAAGGAAAGTCCCAGTGTGTGATTATTGACCCTCTGAGCATAACTATGATACTATCCAAAAATATATTTTGGTGTCTTGTCTCGACTTCACACACCAATACTACTGAATTTGGCTTAATACATGATTTAAGAAATATGACAATATGGCATTCTGGGATAAAAAATGTTTGTGTGCCAAACTTTGAGCAGAAAAAGTAAGTATTTTTCTTAATTAAAAAAACCCAATAACCCCTATCTTGATGCAAGAGCTTCTTATGCCTGTGGAAATCCATAAAAATGTAAAATAATAATCACCATGTTGGTTGATTATAGCTATCAAACCAATAGTAATAACAGCCAAGTACTTTTATATGTCACTGAATAAATAAGATGATATCAGTTCTGCCAAGCTTCAAACACATTTGTCTATATACTGCTCTGATTTAGTAAAAGATGTTATTTATAAGTGAGAAAATAAAATGTCTACCTCAAAGGAAGGTTTTCTGACAAGTTTGAACCCAATTACTGTAGTCCCAAGTTCCACAAAGAGCATCTGAGAAAAAACAAATCCTTCATTGTCACAGCACAGATTCTTTGTTCCATCTTCTTGCTATGGGGAAGTATAAATTGGATTGTGGACCACATTTAATTAAATCTAGCTTCTGTTGTTACAGCAGGAGAAAAATAAAGCCCCCTGTGAGGTTCCTGTAATAGGAACTGAAAAAAAAAATCTACTATGAGACTGTAGGCAACTGTTGCTCCCTCACTCAACAGTAAGCAAACTTTGGGCTAAAACTGTTTGCATATTTCCAGCTTCCCTGGAAACAATCTCCAAGCTGTTAGAAGTTAAAAAACACAAAGAAAAATATCAGTTCCAGCAAAATTTTAAATTTATGATTTGTAGAACCCAGTATCTGCATCACCTTCCTACAACAATTTATTACTTTGTCTTTTCTGCAAATGTCTCTTTCCAAGAGACATATGGGTGGTTAGGATTTCTTGCAGGACTCTGATGAGTGGGCTATGGAAGCAAAGACACCAAGAAGAGCTGTAGGAAACAGATGTGCCACTTAGGGCACTTTCAGTGAAAAGCCAAGGGAGAACTCCTTCATACGCTACTTACTCAGTTCAGGATCTCTTTATTAAAAAAAGGCCCTCAGGAAACATATTATTGCCCATGGAATAGACAAATTGCCAAGCTCCACTTGGAAGTAGACATTCTGGGAGCAAAAGCCCAGCTGGAGTGAGTAGAGAAGAAGGGTTGCAATGGGCAGGGCAGTTGCGGTAGCTCCGAGCCCCTTTCCATGGGTAAATGGAAATTGGACTTGGGCCAGTTAATTTTCATATGTATAAAGTGCCAGCTCTGAGAAGCCACATCAGCTGGGTGGCAAAGTGGTAGCCTGCAGAAATAGTTACTCACTACTCTGGAAAAAAAATGTAGTTTGGCAACTTACAGAAATTGGTGCACAATTTGTGAAGAAATAAAATGATGTGACAATCTCCGTTCTGTACGAAGTTCATCCTCCAGACATAAGCAAAAGACTAGGGGAGCTTTTAGAAAGAATAAATGCACTAAATGTGGATACCATCTGGGGATAAAAGCAAGGGTACTTTGAAGGAGAAACCACAAACACCAGCCAGTGATACATGTCTCATAGGCTGAAAGGCTTCTAGCCCTCCTTGCCAAAGGAGGCTTTATGCTCAGTTAAGGATAACAAGAAATGCTCTAAATACTCCTGATACTGTAGAAACAGTGCTACATTTCCAAATGTTTACCTTAAGCCTACTTTTATTTTGGGGGGGGGACGAAAAAAAGGTGAGCTAGAGTCATATGGAAAAGAGCTGAAAGGATAAGCTGCTGGCAAGAACCTGTGTCCCCTCACTGAAAGTGGCAGCTGTGACCAAAGGGCTGGAAAGCATCTCCTGGAAGGGGGGATGCCGAGAGATGCCAGCATGTTCTAAACAAGTGAATCACTACTTCTACATAAATAAGTTACTGAAGGTCTCATCACAAATATATATGAACCTAAAGTAGATAGAGAGACAAGAAGAAACCAGGGCAGTTCCTGGAAGAAAACTGTATGGTGTCAAGCTATTATAGTTACTCGAGCTTATCAATAGATAGTGGTTAACTGAAACCCAGCTGACCTTCAGTTTCAAGTTACCTGCACTCCTTATCCTAAAATTATTCTGTTCCTGTTCCATTTAAAAATCCATCAACAAACCTTAAAGGGTACAAAAATTACAGATAACCAGGTTAAACAGAACTTAACCTTTTCAGTTTAAGCAAACCTGCATTTCAGCAGTAGCTTCCTTCCTGCACCTTGTTTGTCAAAGTGCTCACTGACAGATCAGTCCTGTCTTTTCCTCTTTACCTGGATATACATTTTCACTTCATTATTAATCTACTGTTTTACTGTTTTGGTGGTAATCTGTCATAATTCAGCCATGGAAAAATCATGAAGAAATGAAGACTATATTTGAACGAAGTTCAAGCCAACCTAGTTGACTCCATACACGCATCACAGACATCTGAAAAGCCTAAAACTGTCCTAACTGGGGGTATCTGGAAGACCTTCTCTGCAGCTTCTCTATCCAATAACCATCATTTCATAGCTAGCTGCACACTCCTCAGGACAGTCATCTATAGCCCAAATTCTACTTCCAACTTACTTCCAACTTGAAGAATTTCTTCACGGAGAGGGTGATTAGGCTATGGAATGGACTGCCCGGTGAGGTGGTGGATTCTCCGTCCCTGGAGACATTTAAAAAAAGACTGGATGTGGCACTCAGTGCCATGGTCTAGCAACTGCTCCGGTGGGTCAAGGGTTGGACTAGATGATCTCTGAGGTCCCTTCCAACCCGGCTAATTCTATGATTCTATGATTCTACTGTATGCCCATGCAGTGCTGAACAAAGTGCCAAGCCCAGATGTGACTGTAGGCAGTAACACAACACACAGCAAACACTGTATGGTGAAGCCATGGTGTTCTTTTAGTTAACACATCACTGTACAAGTGGCATGACCTATTTGTATGTGCACAAATACCATTCAGAAAGCTACAAGACTTTTACTGTAAATTTTATTCCACATCTGCACCGGGATGGAAACTATATAATCCTGGTATTTCACACTGCATTTCTAAACACTCCCATACTAAAACCAGCAAGGTTCAGCTGTCTGAAGCCCACAGGCAAGTTACAAGTTCAAAACCAAACAGTCTCATCAGAAAGTCTGGAAATATATTTTCACTTGTTTATGGTGACTTTCAGCTTATGAGGAACAACCATAGAATAGCCAGGAGATGCTGAGAAGGGTTTTGAATGTAATTTGCTTTTATCTACCTCAAAGGAAAAAACTGTAGAAAAAATTGTTGTAGGAAAATAACAAAAAAAACCAGAAACCAAACCAAAACAACAAACAAATAAACAAAAAAACACCACACAAAACTTTTAATCTAGAACATAAAGCAAATACAGCAAGTGCTGAGATAGCATTTAAGCGTTCTGCAAGTCGTCTTTCTGACAGGCTGTCCAGGTAATGGTTCTTTCATTGTCTGTAAAACCTGGTTTCATCCCAAGTTAGCACCAGGTTTAGCCCCTGGGCAAACAAATTAACTTCATGCCAGAAGAAAAGCTAGTCAGAAAACACAAGACCTGTGACATTATAGATCCTGCTGCAGAGGAGCCCAGCTAACCTCATTGGGAACGTCCACTGCCAAACAACACTAAATTTGCTTAGAGAATAAGCACCCCCACGACAAACTGCTGTCCATCATCCTGAAACCTGTCTCTTATACANACAGTAGATTAATAATAAAGTGAAAATGTATATCCAGGTAAAGAGGAAAAGACAGGACTGATCTGTCAGTGAGCACTTTGACAAACAAGGTGCAGGAAGGAAGCTACTGTTTTACTGTTTTGGTGGTAATCTGTCATAATTCAGCCATGGAAAAATCATGAAGAAATGAAGACTATATTTGAACGAAGTTCAAGCCAACCTAGTTGACTCCATACACGCATCACAGACATCTGAAAAGCCTAAAACTGTCCTAACTGGGGGTATCTGGAAGACCTTCTCTGCAGCTTCTCTATCCAATAACCATCATTTCATAGCTAGCTGCACACTCCTCAGGACAGTCATCTATAGCCCAAATTCTACTTCCAACTTACTGTATGCCCATGCAGTGCTGAACAAAGTGCCAAGCCCAGATGTGACTATAGGCAGTAACACAATGCACAGCAAACACTGTATGGTGAAGCCATGGTGTTCTTTTAGTTAACACATCACTGTACAAGTGGCACGACCTATTTGTATGTGCACAAATACCATTCAGAAAGCTACAAGACTTTTACTGTAAATTTTATTCCACATCTGCACCGGGATGGAAACTATATAATCCTGGTATTTCACACTGCATTTCTAAACACTCCCATACTAAAACCAGCAAGGTTCAGCTGTCTGAAGCCCACAGGCAAGTTACAAGTTCAAAACCAAACAGTCTCATCAGAAAGTCTGGAAATATATTTTCACTTGTTTATGGTGACTTTCAGCTTATGAGGAACAACCATAGAATAGCCAGGAGATGCTGAGAAGGGTTTTGAATGTAATTTGCTTTTATCTACCTCAAAGGAAAAAACTGTAGAAAAAATTGTAGAAAAAATTGTTGTAGGAAAATAACAAAAAAAACCAGAAACCAAACCAAAACAACAAACAAATAAACAAAAAAACACCACACAAAACTTTTAATCTAGAACATAAAGCAAATACAGCAAGTGCTGAGATAGCATTTAAGCGTTCTGCAAGTCGTCTTTCTGACAGGCTGTCCAGGTAATGGTTCTTTCATTGTCTGTAAAACCTGGTTTCATCCCAAGTTAGCACCAGGTTTAGCCCCTGGGCAAACAAATTAACTTCATGCCAGAAGAAAAGCTAGTCAGAAAACACAAGAGCTGTGACATTATAGATCCTGCTGCAGAGGAGCCCCGCTAACCTCATTGGGAACGTCCACTGCCAAACAACACTAAATTTGCTTAGAGAATAAGCACCCCCACGACAAACTGTGTCCATCATCCTGAAACTGTTTGCATATGCAATGGACATCTTTTGAGAAGCTACAACTAGACATAGTCTCCTGAGACAGGAGCTGGCAAAAGCCTCCCGAAGTCTGGGAGATCACTGCTGAGCTCAGCCTCCTCCCCGGCACCACCACGCTGAGCAAACTTTTCCCACATTCCAGAGAGTCCCCTAACCACACAGGTATACCACACTCTTCAAGGAGAGATTCAGATCAGAAAGGCCACTAGCTCAAATAGAAAAAGCTGGTTGCAAGCCAGCTTGCTAGGAAAAAGTTTTCCAGAAGACCTACAGGCAGTTGATACTTGAGCCAAACAAGCTGCTTGAGCTCCTCAGAGCGGGTGGAAAAGCCACCCAGAATTACAGTAGCCTCCAACTGAAGCATTGTGAGGAGACAAGAACTGGAGACCTATCTCATGTCCTCTTAGTGAGAAGCACATCTGCAATAGTTTAAGTCTTTTGAATAATGATTTGCTTCTTGAGCCATCATTGAGCACACTCCTATATCAAAAGTACCATCGCCAGCTCTGTACCCATGAGGTTTGCAGAAGAAAAGGAAAGATGTTTTCAAAGAATATCTCAACCCAGGAGGCTGCACAGAGAGCGTAGGCAGGGGTGATTTAAAAATGAATAAATAAATAAAAATCTAAACAAATCAGGAAAGCCTTTCAACAAAGGAGAACAGACATATTCCAGCAATTCCAGTAAGTACCCAATGATTTTAATAAATAACTTCCCTTCTCTGTGAAGTTTCAGTCTTTTGATTATTCAAAAGCTTGTAACTAAAATGTAAACTAAAGTTCAAAACATTCCCATTTGTTGCAGAAGGCTTATCTTTTTTTTTAAATATGTCATTACTCAGTAATATTTAGACAAAAAAATTATAATTCAAATCTCCAAGAAAAAAAACCCTAAGCAACTGTTGCCAAATGAAATTTAAGGGAAGAACCAAAAGCTTTCAGTGATATAGCATCAGATACAGGAGAAGCAGCAACCTTGCAGAGGCTGCATCTGGCAGGGGATCTGTCAGAATCCTCACGCATCCCAGACTTTTTCCAGTTTGCACCTTCAGATCTATGCATTTGTTCAGTGAAATATGACAATAAGTGCTGTCCTTGTTCCTTGTGCTGAGCTCATACTCAGTCAGCTTGGTGCTGTGGCGCATCTCAGACACTTGGGCTTATCAGAAACCTGCACTTGTTCACCTCTTAACTATGAAAGAGAACAAACTGGCTGGCTGGCTGCTGCTTCCATAATGCCAATGTGTCTGCTGTGGGCTGGACTCACCACCACCTATGTCCTTCCTCTGAACCCCTCTGTGCATGGTTTTCCATACCCCTTCAGTATGGTTTTCCCTCACACAAAAAAACTACCTTGGTTTTGGGTTTTCTTTCAGAAAAGGTTTTTTTTTTTGATGCCTTAGCTGTATTCTTCCATTGCTCAAGAGCTCTCTCTGAGTGTGGGGGAGAGAGACACAGAATGAAACTTAAGTGCTTGGGGGCAAAAGAAAAACCTTACAGTATCTTTCTACAGAGGCACTGGACAGACACTGATATGTAGGATGCTCCTCTCTACTTATTAATATGTTTTATTTAGCAGATGTACACTCCCTCTATACTCTCCAAATGTTTTTGGTTTTTTTAAAAATAAATTTGGAGAATCAGAATAATTTTCTCCGTTGCAGGCAACTTATATGAGAAGCATTTGGAAGAGCAGAAGAGGACAGAAAAACTTACTTGGTGAATATGTGAGAAGATTTTTAATCTTTCAGTTCAAAAACTCTTCTACAAAAATAGAGAACAAGGTTTGCCTGATTAAGGACATTCCCTACTAAAGCCTGTAGACATGAACATCTGAATACAGATGTGCTACTTAAAAATTAGAGAAGGTCAGGTTAGCTCAGAAAGTTGCACCTTTTCTACACAAAACAATAGAATATGGCACCCTCTCCAATATGAAATATCTTTTGCTAGGATCTGGTCACAGAAGCCATTTACTGCTCACAACAGCAGCCGTATTGATCAAATGAATGGGTGCACAATTGGGGGTTTTTTGTGCATCACATAACAGTGACCTCTCTATCTATTATGTCAATCTAAATTTCAAACCCCTGTTTGACAAATGCTACACTCACAGGAACAGTGTGTGCTTCAAGTGGTATTAGTATCCCATGGTAGAACCCATGCAAGCAAACTGTCTGGTGGAGGTGAAGTCAGTACAAACACAGCACCTGTGAAACGGGGATTTTATTTTCAGCTTTCACTAAATTCTTGTGTGATATAAGGGGAAAGTCTTTCACTTTCTTCTGTGAATGAATTTGCAGTGGCTCTGCAACTTACTCATCCTTTTCAAGAATATTTTGTACCTTAAATTCTAAAAGTTCATTTAAAAAAAGAAGAACGAAAAAAAAAGAAAAGAAAGTGGGCTGTTTGGTGCTTTTTAATAAAAGGAAGGACATTTCAGTACAAAGTTGGATAGTTACAAAGAGCCTAAAGCAGACAACCACCTCCTTTCATGCTGGTTTTTTATATTCAAAAAGTGCTTTTAAATGAAGGATCATTACCTCAAGATGAAGCTGTGTAGGAGTGGTCACTGCAAATAAAAGCAAAAAAACTTCAATTTAACAGGACTGCATTTGGCAATGCATTCTCTACCCTGGGCCACTTATTGCTGCCTAAAATCCAGCTGACCTCAGACAACAGCAGGGAAGCAAACCCAAGCCCTGACAATCAGACAAAGCAATGGAGGGGGAGGATGAGTCCAGCTTTGTGTTCTGAAAGCACGACCTAAACAATTCTTTGAGGAAAAAGAAAACAGAGCAGAACAAAAACCCATCAGCCTTTTTATTGCAGGAACCATCAAAAGCAGAATTGTTAGTAATATTATATCAAATTTGGTGTTATGAGAAAGGGGAAAGCTTACTTGTCTTCCACCCTGCTTTTCCTTCAGAGCAGCAGCTAAGCACCATGTAGCCTGGGCTACTCCCTGGACAGGTTGCTACCATTGCTGAGGGAGGGAAACCAGAGAAACCAGCCCCTTTCCAAAAAGATGACTATAAACCATCACTGTACAATCCATTTCTGCATCAAGAAATATCTCTGTAGCTCCTGAAATAGCAAGGATCAGCCTCTCATGCCAGTGAGTCAAGAGAGGGGCTGAAAGAACAACCACACGCTGATGCAGTGGCACATGGACAAGAATTCACTTAAATTATTCAGATGTGGGGTCACAGGTGCCAGAGAGGGTCATGGAAAGCCCTCTTTGCCCTGTGTGATACACTGCCACCTGAGCATGGGCTCTACTGTTTCCTGCAGGGTGCATGGCACAGGTGCTACTTCACCTGTCAGCTGTGCATTAGGTATCTGGGTGAAGTACTTGTAAGGATACATTTCCCTAAAAATGACACTGATGCCTTGGCAATAGAAATAGCAAGACCTCAGTGTTTTCCAGTCCAAATCCTGCGGCATGGGGGTGATTTCTGTTACTGTCAGCTGTAAAGTACAATGGATATTGTCAAGCACTTGAGTAAAAACGTGTGTGTAAAGCATTAACAAGAAGGATGATACAGCTTCCTCCTTGACAAATGACTCTCTTACATAAAGGCTGCAAGCAGAAAGCCACAAATTTCACCTTGTTTCCTGTGGGAGGTTTTCTTTTTGGTTTTGTGGATCAGACCATAAATTAAGGTGTCCACCTCACCACTGGGCATGTACAGAGCAGCAATCCACAGGGTGCTGTGGCCTCAGGAAGAGACACATTCAAGTTGGATACCTAAGATACAGGTACCGTGCCCAGAGTGAATATCTCCTCCACTACCTTTCTGCAAATTCCTGATCCCAAGGGTCCTAGACATTTGTGACAGGGAAGGTCACCCTGTGCTGAGAGTACATGGGAATGTGAAGTGACTGAATCATGGAGGAAGCTGGGGAGGAAACCGTCTGTCATGTTATTGCTTCTTCATGTGTGCATTAAACCTGAGACATGGAGATGTCAGGATGTTATTCATTTGTGAGGAAAAGGAAATACTTTATCCTGTAGGCCTGGTTATTTTTACTGGGGAGGAAGAAAGGAGTCCCCTAACAGGAGTTTGGTCTCTAAAAGATCCAGTCCCAGAGAGGTCAGACATCCATCTACAGCACTTCTCAGGACTTCTCCCTTTTGCAAAGGACTGGATACAACCTCACCCTGTGCATGAATGCCTGAAAGGGGCAGATTTGCCAAGCAGGATCTTGGCCAGGTCACCAGCTGGCTAATACACATATGCTAGACAGGGACACATACTGCTCTTTTCTGAAGGAGTAGAAACATGCCTCCTTGCTGTGCATCACAGCAGACTGACTTGACTCAACCTCTTCTGCACCAGTGGGATGCCTTTCATCACTACAGCAACACTTCCCTTATTGCTACTGATCTTTCCAACTTTTTTTTTTTGTGTGGTTGGTTGTTTTTTTGTTTTTTGTTTTGTTTTGTTTGTTTTGTTTTTCCTCTAAGGATTTGGTTTGTTTTGTTTTCCCTCTAAGAAAGATAGGGGCATCAATATATTTGATGTCCCAAGGCAACTGTTGACATAAGAGATCTAAGAGATCCAAGGAAGAGGATATCCAGCACACACTATGGATCAGAGACACTTAGTAAGGACCTCTAAGTCCAGGTGTTGGAAAGCTAACCCAAAAGAAGCTATGAACACCTACAAACACACTAGCCAGGAAAGACTGTAGTGACGACAATTAAATAATGAACAAAAACAAATAACTCTTAGTTGAAAGGGACTTAAAACTATAAAGCAAATACATCAGAAAGGAAATGCTATGGCAAAACAAAACAAAAGAAAAACATTCACAAGAACAAAACAAGGATTTGTTTTAGGAGGAAGGAATTATAATTATTATAAATGTCACATCCAATGCAATGGAAAACTTACTTCCCCAAGCAAATGCATTCAAGGGAATTCTACAAGGAACTGAATCCTGTGTTAATGCTTTCCAGGTGTAAGATGATAGCCAGAATAATGACTAGCCCATAACTATGGCAGAATGAGAAGCTCTAATGGGGTGATAATCTTCCCAGAATTGCCTCTTCACAGAGCTTAGATGTGGCTTGATTTCCAATCTTAAAGATTGACTTCCAAGCTTAAAGACATACTATCAACTTGAACTCAGCCAATCTCCAAGCCATTAGGAGTCATCCAGGTTAAGATCTGTGACTTAACTTTCTGATTTTTTTCTTCTTTTTTTTCAATTCGTGAAAAACACCCCAATGGAAAATGAAAAAACTCCCTGGAGAATCGATGCTATAGAAGAGAGCAGAAAATCTAACTAGGTGAGAAATGCACAGGGACCAAAAGCCAAGAACTGATGCTGATGTAGCTGCAGATCCTCAAAGCAGAGCATGTGATGGGACTTCTGGCTCAGAGCAGCCCAATTGCACACAGCCAAGTACCAGGGAGTGTTACATTGCCGTTCTTATCCTGGTGGTATTCTTTCTGTCCTTCATGTCTTCTCCTTTCTGTGCTCCAAGGACACAGCTGTCTATCTTTCTCAAAAGATCATTTTCAGCCCCTTATGCCTTCTTTCCCCTCGTTTTTTCCTACTCTCTTGGGCTACTGGGGATGCAGTGTGGGAGAAGGCTTACACATCTCATCTCTTCCTGCCTGCCTGCTGCCAGGAAGGAAAAAACAGATGATAGGGTCCCTCTCTCTCCTCTTGCTGCCATCAGACACTGAGGAGGAAAGAGTATTTTTCCCACTCCACCACACAGTGAAGTAGGAGAAAAAAAGGTATTGACACAATCAGAGCATCTTCTTTTCTTCTACTGACCTTAGTGAAGTAAGGCACAAGGGACCTAAGAGCTACAGGAATTATTGTCCATCTCCTTGTCAGTGTTCTCAATCAATTATGCTTCCTCAGCTGCTCCCCCCAGTCCTGACTCTGTTACAGTCTCCTGTGGTTACCATGAGCCTTCAAGCTACAGGTGCTCATCTGCCATGACTCACAGAGGCATCCCTCACACAGCAACATACAAGTAAAACCACAGTGACTTCTACGCTGTATCTGTATCAAAGCACTGTATAAAGTGAGGCATCCATGGGTATGCCAGTGTGGTGCCTGGGGAACTAAAACTTGAGGACTTGCCTGAGGTCCTACTGAAGGAAAGAAGGGCACAGAACTGAAGAAATGGCTGAGTAGCAGGACAAGGAGCTGTCAGTGAGAGCAGATTTCTGACACCAAAACCCCCTCCCCCAGATGGCTATAGGCTTGACCCCATGGCATACTGACAGACATAACACCTAGTATTAATGGTAAAGGAAATCCAGGAGGAGTGAACAATTCAAGTACAGAGAGAATATGAGATATTTTACCCTCATACTAGTACTTCTGAAATAGCTCATTGGAAGCTCTGCTGTAGGTTTGCATACTAATAACTTCCTCCTGCTTCCTAAGGAAAACATTTTGTTCTAGGTGTCAAGAAGCCCATTTCTACAATTCAAATATGCAGACATCTGTAGGATGAAGAGAGGAAACTGCGCAATGTTGCCTTCGGTGTGCAAAACAAACATCTGTGTAGTCACAAGCACTTTATTGTCCAAGTTCAAAAGCAGGAGATTCCTACAGCTGTCCACATCTACTTCCAGCAGCTGAGGCTAAAAGAGGAAATCAGTGCTACCATTGAGGAGGGTGCAAGAGGTTCCATAACAGAATGCAAAATGCCTAAAAACAAGAAAGGAAACAAAGAAGAATGACAACTAGACCATAGTCATGTAAAAATATCTGAAGTATGAAAAGCTGATGTAAGTTGTCTGACAACATTTCAACCCATCCACATTTACAGTATGATTTGCTCATAATCTGTACCTTTACTCATCTTTGAAAGCTCCAAAACAAAGTTGTAGCTATTATGTCTTATCTTGGCTGCAAGTCTAAAATTCTAACTCTAGAAACTTAAGCAGTGCTTTTGAATAGCAAGAAGGTGCTTTATTATTTTCTCCTTCCTGTCTGAAAAACACTATCTGGTCCGGAAAGTAGTTGATGCATGCATCAGTGAGATGAAAAGCAACAGCTAAAGAGAATTCTGGTTTACAAATAAAATTTATTATTAGACTGTCCTCCTGAAACTTTTCATTTTGTTTGAAGAAACACAGCACAATGACTGTGTTTTACACTGTGGAAAATCCCTAAATTAAAGTTCAAGTGCTATGACTCAAAGAAGTCAAGCCTCTCAATTAAGAAGTGCCTCTAAAATGTAGGATGATATTCTCATTGCCTCCCAGAAAGGAAAGCCATATTTCCTTCAAAAGTAAAAAGACATTTTTCTAATTAGAAGCCAGCTTGGTGACTTGTGCTGTAGGAGAGCTGCAGGGTTAGCTCCTAGGTCATCATGTCTCTTTATTCCGAGTGCTCTTCAATAAATAATCTTACTGCTCACTTGCTTTCAAGTCCATTGCATCTTTACATCCTAAATCTCACCTGTTTTTTTTTTTTCAATGATCAGAGTGTCTAATAAGAGATATTACCATACAAACACAACTCTATTTTAGAAGCTGTAATTTTTTTCAAGAGATCCACAACTTGAGACTATACAAAGGACAGCAGGAGTGCTGGAGCAAGAGACAAAACCCAAAGGGGTTGAAAAGACATTGAAATACATTTTCTCTTAGAAAATCTTGCGCTTACTACACATAACACAGAAAGCTGATTCAGTCAGAGCTTTCTAAAAGAAATTATCAAAATTCTTTTGTTCTGATTTTAAATCTTTCAGATTCAATGTTGAATTTTGACCAACTGTACAAGTATCTTGTTTGATACACTAAAAGACAGAATTGCCTGATCTTCCCGTGTGGATATTAATTTCTACAGATGCTGATATGATGAACAAGAAGAAAACATCTAGGATTCTAGACTCATTGATATTAAAACTACTATGAAGCACTGATCTCAAATTTTTAGAGGCATTGATCTGAATAAATTCAGCCTCTTTTAGGAGTTACATTATGTATAGCTACATATGGGATATCCAAATCAGTCTTGCACATCATTATGGGCACACTTGCCTTAACCTGTACCTTGCAGAGTAATGCAGCACTGCTCTCAGTCTTGATAATTTCAAAAGGAGAATCATATTCACTCCAGCTTTTCTTAAAGGAAGCTGCCCTGCATTTCCAGAAAGAGAATCAATCAATAAATACCTTTCACCATACAACAGTGACACAAGGACATGAGATTTTACTTATAAATTTCACCTTCAGAAACTAATAATGTCATTTATCATTTGTCTGAGACACTTCCTGCCCTTTCTTCTCCCCTACAGAAATAGTAAAAGCTTTGCTTTTTTTGTTTTGGGTGTTGGTTGTTTTTTTGTTTTGGTTTGGTTTGGGTTTTTTTGCATATAAATGTTGTGAAGCATCTGTGAATTCTCTATGGTGAAAGCTATTATATAGTGCTCTGAGAGATGTTTTCAGGAAAGGTACAGCCAGAAAGCATTATCAGCAGTTCAAAAGCAGAGAAGTTTCATGGATTTACAGTGTGTACAAACTAGACGCTTTAATATATTTAGCCAACATACTTTCACATACCTAATATATAGGGTGCTGACAGTGACAGTGGCAGAAGACTGTTAACATGGAGGATTCTGATTTAGCTCATTATCAGCAGGCAGCACTTCCTAGGAGACAGGCTAGGAGAAAGTGTGAGGGGAAACATATCTAATTAAGAGGCTGAAGAACACCTATTTAACTATCAGTCAGCTGGGAAGAATTAAATGACTAATGCTCTCAGAAAAGAGGAGATAATGGACAGTACAAGTGCTTTTCAGATAGGCTTGAGAGCAGCGGTCTGGTGCTTTAGCATCTGTCAGATTCCCAGTGTATGGAAGGTCCAGCTTGAAACTCTAAGATGAAAAAAATCTGATTCTTTTCTCTGACTTCTGTTTCTTTGGTTTTGCAATACTCGAATTACACAGAGGAAGTACCAGAAGCTTTTCACTTCTGCAACACAATTTGGAACCATCTAAACTTAAAACGTCATCTCTGGATTTCTCTTTTAACTGTAGCAGAAACTTTGGGAGCAGCAAGGCCACCCAACACTGCTGCAGCTGGCCCAAATGTCCTGGGTGCTAGTCACCCATGGGCATTCGTACAGTGCTGTGGTCTATGGGGCAGTGGAACAAAGCTTTAGGTCTTTTTCCAGGAAGTAAATGCTATGGAAGACACCTGAAAACCCTCAGAAACAGAGTCAGCATTTTAATGAAAACTCCTTGGGTCTTTCATTTCAGAAGAGTCCAAACTCCTCATTACTTCAGTTGGAGGACGAGCAAATCCTGTTGGTGGAACAACACAATTAACCTGAGTGTAAAAACATCAAGTCCACTTTTAAGACCAAGAAAAGCAGTAAATGCAGTATTCAGTAAATGCAAACTTGTTGAAAGCCATCCATCTGGAGTGTGATATTTGCTGGTGAGTAACTTATGTTTTACGATGATACGCTTACAAAAAATTGAGATCTATCTTTATGCTGCTACTGTTGCAATAAGACTGTAACAGCCACATCAAAAATACAGGGTTCAGCAGGATGAGTTTTTCAATGAACTAGTATTGTAGCCATAACCAAACCACCACGTTTCCCTGCAATTATTAAATATTCATATGTATTGCTAATAGATTGCACCTGGAAGCAACAATCTCGGCCCCAATCTAGAGTAAAATTGCATTTTTCCAGTCAAGTGAAAATAATGTAAAGTCACTGCTATGATAACAGGTCTAATCATTTCCTTAGGCTGTCTCCATTCTCCGTATGTCAGCTGTGCATAATTCATAGGTTGTGCCATATGTTGTCTGAAGCAAGTGTCCCTATAAGTGTTTGTGGTTCTACTGGAAGGCATGTCGTCATAAATCACGTTGTGATATATTTGACATTTTAAAAAACAAACACTGAAAACAATTCAGTGAAACATAATCTGCTTAAAGTTTACCACTTAGCCATTTGTTGAACGTTCAAATGATTAGCTCACCAAAATACATCCTTTTTTTCACTGCACGCAAACTGCTTCTGCTGGCACCAGTTTCAAAGGCAAGGAACAATTTAGCTGGCTCTCAAAATAAGGACTCAGCCCAGCAAGTCCTCAGACACAGAGAGAGTCTCTGCTGACTTCCCAGAGCCTGAGCACACAGGTTCAGATCAGTCACTGGAGCAAAGGATGCCAGGATTAGCCTTTCCACTGGTCACAGCCTCACAGTAGAGAAAGACTCCCCTATAACTCAGGTTTCCTGTTTCCTGTCAGACCTTGTAGCTCTGATGGCTTTTCTGACTCCCAGCTGGCCTCCCTGCAGCATCTCCAACAATTTTTAGGCAAGCAAAGTTCAAAAGATAAGCAGCTGTGGAGCAAAGACAAGGGTATTGGTCAAAATAACAGGATGACAAACAACAGGATCTCCCAAGAGAGCGGCATTGTTCAGAGAGGGGAAGCAAATGGCACGAAGTACAGGCAAGGGCAGAGGAAAGGAAAAAAAAAACCACAAAAACGGAAGTGATGAAACCTGTTTGCTTCTGTCTCCTGATAGCTAATGAAAGATGAGCTAATTAGCACATCCCTCAGCTGGAATGAGAATTAAACTTCCCATCTACAGACACCTATAGATAGTGTGAAAGGTTGCAGGAGCGTCCTGAATTTCAGACTGCCAACCCTCTGCCCCTTCTGGCTGAAAAGATGCTAGAGAGAGGAGAGCAGGCAGCCAGACACAGCAGGATCCCATGGTACATGTTTCCTTGGGAAAACAGGTTAAAATCTGAAAGATAAAGGAATACAAACAAGCATGTTCTTCTTATATTGAAAAAAAAACAAAGCATCTTCTGAGGCTTTTAAGAGGGAAATGGGAACTGGCTGGAAAAGAAAGGCAAACTGGAACGCTGATCTACAGCTTTGTGTATTTAAGAACGCAAAATTTAAAGACAGCTTTTCAAAATGTCAACATAAGCCTGTCAGTAAAATCTCAATATACTGAGGAAGTCAGAAAAGTTAACCATGAACTTAAAACACAAAGAATACACATTTTCTAAACCCTAATTTATGCCTGATGCTCACAGCAGCATCACCAAAACCCTCTGGCAGTTACCACAGAGAAAAGTTTCATGTCTAATATAATAATTTCTTATACAGCCATGACCCTGTGAAGAGTCATACATTTCCAGCATGAATAACCCAAGTAGTCATGTTGGCAGCATCAGGACTACAGGCACTGACAGTGCTCACTCTTCAGATAGTCAATGACTCAGAAAAGCCTGACAAAAATGAGAAGACCATGCTCCCCAAGTCCAGTACAAGAAGGGGCTGCTCCAGACTGCAAACAGGAATATTTGACTTTTAACAGAACATGTGTCAATCTGATGCTATGAGAGCAGAAAGGGCAAGATGTCCAAGTACCCCAGGCAACATTATAATAACAGATTTTACATAAAAAGTCATGAAAATAAACAAAAAAATATTAAAATAACTATGATTTCTTTCTTTGAAAGTTTACCTTTAGAAAGAGGAAACTTTTCCGTGCTTTGGGGTTAGTTAATCTCAGACAGATTATCTAAGCTTCTCGGTTTTCATGTATACAGAAATACTTGTGAGATCAAATACAAGCAAATCAAAAAGACACAACATAATCTTGCAAAAGGCACCACTGACAGTTCAGTACAAACTCAGTGCACAATTACTTCAGTATTTCCAGGATAATTACAGTTCTCACTGTGTTTTGATGTGGTTTGTTTGTTTTTTTTTTCTCCAGTGTTATGAATTATTATTAGATTACAAAAATTAAATTCATAAAACTGAACCTAAACCCAAGATAAACATACAAGAATGAAGAGACCACTGCTCACTGAAGATCCAGTTTCACACTGATTAAATGAAAGGTAGTTCTCCTTCTGACTTTGTTGAAGGAGACACCTGGTTCCTTCTTCACCTTCAAGCCTTCTAAAGACACAATTTTATCTTCATAAAGTCTGGTAACATCCCGAACCAGCTCTTGCCTCTGGTCATCAACATGGGAAGTTTAAGTTGGATTTTATGATTAAATTCTACAATGAGAGGGTTGTCAAGCACTGTAACAAACTCCCCAAGGAAATGGTCATGGCCCCAAGACTCTTAGTTGTCAAGAAGCATTTGCACAATGCACTTAGACATATGGTTTAAATTTTAGGTTACCCTGTGTGGAGTCAGGAGTTAGACTCCGTGATCCTCTTGGGTCACTTCCAACTCAAGATATTCTGTGATTCTAAAACTGTCTTCATTTGTCTTTCATGACAGAGGCAGAGCTGGATACTTTTATCAGAACAGCTAATCCAGCCTACACTTTGCTCCTGGTGTGACTCTGAGAAAATGGGTAGAATATACCACAGCAACCTCATGAAAAAGATACGGAACTTCTGTATACTCTACAACAAACCAGCCTGATATCTTATTTATTAAATTGTAGACTAGAAATGGGGTTTCTTGATGCAAATCAGCAAGACATTTTCTTGAAGATGCTAATACTTAAAAGAGAAGATAGATTTCACTGGAGTTTTCTGGAAGATTTCTATTGTGTTTTGTAATCAAACAGAAATTTTTTACTAGTCCTGTCAATTGGAAAAAACAGTAACTCGCCTAAATTGTTAATGGTCCTGCAGAGAACATCTTTGGTGGGAGAGGTTGGAGAGTGCACTGACACTGACAGCATCTTGACTTCAATTTTTTAATGAGATTTGTGATATCATTTAATAAACTCTTTCCACATTCTAGGAAAACAAAATCTCTTTCAAAGAAGGTGTGGAGTGTAAAAGATTTGGTGTGATATTTCTGTTGAAGGCTATGGTTCTTTAGTATCAGGTGTATATGTAAATGAGTAAGAAAGCTAAATGTATTAACTTTATTTCCAAGGCACAAATAAGGTTAGCTTCATTTTATTTGAAGATGTGCACTGTTTAATAATTAAAGTAGATAAAATTATTTCATTCTTTAAGCAGAAAAGCTCCGAGACAGCCCATCGGAGAAGGAGCCCCACTGTGTTAAATGATGTGTAAATACAGAAAATCACAAAACACTGTCCCAGTGTTTCCCAAAGTTTACCATCATCAGGATGACAAAGAAAGTACCACCCCTGCTTTTGCTTTAAAATGTGAAAGTAGATCTAAAAGGGACAAAGCGTCTTGTTCAAGCCATGTAGGAAAGCTGAGAAAGAATTCTTGCCTCTGAAGAGAACTGATACAACACACTTAACCACAACACAATGTCTGCTTCCAGCCATGATCACACCGAGACCTTCCCTCAGTGCTCTAGTAACTCTCACCTGGTATGAGCTCCTTCAACACCTTTTCCCACTTGTATTGCCAGCCTACCTTTAAAAAAAAAAATAAAAAAAATGTAGCCCACTCATTATTTGTCATGTTGGAGTCACCAGCAGTTGAACTCAAAGTAGCCAAGTGCCTCATTAAATTCTTCCCTACTTACCATTAACATATCATACATTTCATTGGGATTTTGTCATGTTCTGTTCTAGCTGCAAGTGTTTAAACTTCTTTTCTGAGTGGCTTATTTTAGTCGTTACTAACACCCATTTCACCGGAGAGGGTGGAAGAAATTTACCCTTAGAAATACATCTTTAAAATCAAGATGGACAGAGAGTGGTTTTTTTGTTTGTTTGGTTGGGTTTTTTTGGTTTTTTTTTTAAGACACAAGTATCACATATTTTGCAAAGCAGCAACAAAGGAAAACATTGTGTTGCCTGAATGCTCCTGCACACTTCTTAGAAATGCCACAACAGAACCATATTCTGCCTCTGAATCACAAACATAGCACTATCAGTCACCACTGAAAATATGGATAGTATAAACTGTGAAATAGAAGTGATACCTGATAAAGCTATGAATACTAAAAAAGCTGCTATGTAAAAAAAAAAGCAAAAAAGAAAAAAAAGCTAAGGCATTGCAGCATTAAGCCAATTCTTGAGACTTTACAACTCAGCATTGTCTAAATAGAGCAGTTATTGTATGTCTTAATGCCAAAATTCAATAAGGCTGTGGGAAGAGCAAACATGGAAGCTACACAATGGGTTCCCAGATGAGAACATAAGAGCATACTCCTGAAATACAATGGGCCAAGCTGTTAACTTCAAGGAATTTAATTCCTCTGTCTCCACTGAGGTGCAAATCTCACTTTGCAGCAGCTCACACAACCAGACCAAAGATTCACCCCTCAGGAAAAACAGCACCTTTGCTGCAAAGGCTGGATGAATTACCAGGGGTTCCCCAAAAAGTCAATGTTCCCACAAACAAGGTAGCAAAGACAGAAGCTCAAAAGAAGGATCTGAACTCATCCAGTGTTGGCTAGACATTTAGTAAACATGTGCTGCATTTAAACCACTTCACTGTTTTCAAAGCTAAAGCTTATTTTGCATGGGTTTTGTTCTAAAACCAGCATGTCCTTGCTCAAAAAAACCCCAAAATTACACAGTCTAGGGAATAAATTAGGCCTGGTGAGGAAACCACAACCTATATTTGGAAGGATGAAAGTTAGGGTACCGCCTAAGAGTGGGAGAGTTACATGTTTCCACCCCAAGATGTGAGGGTTCAAGATCTGCTCAGACAGGGTGTAGCTGGAGATGCCATGAAGGCACAGGTGGGCTACTGCCCACCCCACACTCGAGGCACTGGCTACAGAAAGGTTTTTTTTGGGCTGTAAATTCTGTGGCAGATACTGCATCTCATGGTATCATCGGAGGCAAGAAAATTATATACAATCTAAGGTCTCCTATAAATACATGTGGAGGCAAACTGACTAGCAAGATTTCAGTTAAGCCCACATGAAGAAAAGTGCTTAAGATACAGCTCCTAACTCCCAACAATAACAATCTTCCAAAGTCAAAGCCATCCCTGCCGTGGTCAGAACTAGGAACATATAAATCACATATGTAATTCATTCAGTTAAGTGATTTCTGTTTATAAACAATACGATAAAGTGATACTGCCAGTCCAGTTGTTTTTATGTGCAGAATTACCATGTTCTCCCCATTAAGAATCTAGGCAGGAAAAATACTTTAAAAAGGAAGTTAACAAACTAACCCGATTCTTTCCATCTTGTGATTACCTGAATCTTGTAACTCTGGCAAAAAAATGATGGCTCATGAGCAAATTAGTGAAATGAAAGGTTTGTTTTCCTCTGTTTTATGAGTAGACTGTCATCTAGCATAACATAGTTCCAGCACAACCATCAATAAAAATAAAAAATATCTCTTAAGTCACAAGCATTTCCTCCTATTATTGAGAGCAAACAGCATATTTTTATGCAATTCCGTGTTCTTTTCATGAGTATTTTGTTTTGAAGCTAAAATATTAAATGGTACGGGATACATTTCTCAGCAAATGTCATGATATTTGTTTGCTTAGAATAGGCAGGGATATTATTATTAAAGGTGTATTATAGGCATTTATAGAAGCATCTTAAAAATATACTTATTACTCTGGGTTTTGCAGGATACCCGTGCCAAACCAAGCAATCTGTCTCTTCCATCAAAACTTGGAAGTTCTGCAAATTACATGAAAGTTACTGAAAATTCAGATATTTTTGTCTATTTTATACTTAAGTTCAAATAAATTTGTTCTTTTATATGGTATGAAAGTTCAGTGTTAAAAAATGATTTCCAGGACAAAATCAATTCTTCTCTGAAAACTTTCCAATTCTTAATAAAGTTCACTTAAGGTTGTGTTTATATAAGAGTATCATTAGCTTGACTGAGAGGTTTCAGCCTTGTTCTAAACTGAAACTAAGATCAGCACAAAAGCAGCTTGGGATACCGTGTATCACAACTGGAATGGTGCCAGCAGGATTTAAAAGCCAGAGAATTACGAGTTTTAAGGCAAAACTTACAATATTAGGGACAGCTTGCTAATTCAAAACGAAGATGTATCTTGTAAAGAATGACAGCTCTGAACTACTCTGATTTGGTTTTTTTATACCAAAGGAAGATGATTGCTCTGTTAGTAGGAAGAAATTCTCTCCTGTAGAGGTGATGAGACACTGATCCAGGTTGCCCAGAGAAGTTGTGGATGCCTTACAGTGTTCAAGGCCAGGTGTGATGGGGCTTGGAGAAACATGGTCTAGTGGCAGGCACCCCTTCCCATGGCAGAAAGGTTGGAAGTAGATGATTTCTAAGGCCCCTTCAAATGCAAACCAGTCTATGATATGATCCTGTTTTATGCATGCACTCCAGTAGAAAATAACACAAAAACTTAATCTTTCCGTAGTTTTCTTTCAACAGTAGGCATTGCCAGTCATAGCTCTTTGTTAGAGATTCTTCTTTCCCTCTAGTGTTACATCTTATTCTGACACTGGGCAAGTGATACAGCCCACTAGGACATTTGATCTGGCCTGTTCTATTAAGAAAGCATTCTGCTTTCCTTCCCTGTTTTCTTTTTCTTACAATTGCCATTCCAAGGAAAGCAGATCTATTCCAGCCCTCTAGGACCACAACATGGGCAGCCACCTGTTCCCATACAGAACTTCATCCCCTCCACCCTTTCCACTTTTGCAACTTTGCCACCGTTCCCTGATGGGCTGGTCTTACCTGGACAGGTCCCACCATGCAAAGCCAACGTCATGAAGTGCAACAAGACCATGTGCAAGGTCCTGCATCTGTGTTGAGGCAATCCCAAACACGGATATAGGCTGAGCAGTGACTGGCTTGAGAGCAGCCCTCAGGAAAAGGACTTGGGAGTGCTGGTGGATGAGAAGTTCAACACGAGCCATCAGTGCACACTTGCAGCCCAGAAAGCCAACCAGATCCGCGGCTGCATCAAGAGAAGAGTGGTCAGCAGGTTAAGGGAGGTGATTCTCCCCCTCTACTCTGTTCTCATGAGACCCCACCTGGAGTACTGCATCCAGTTCTGGAGCCACTATTACAAGAAAAACATCGATGTGCTGGAGCATGTCCAGAGAAGGGCCTGGAGGATGATCAGGGGGCTGGAGCACCTCTCCTATGAAGACAGACTGAGTTGTTGTTATTCAGTCTGGAGAGGAGAAAGCTCTAAGGAGACCTTATTTTATCCTTCCAGTATCTGAAGGGGGCCTACAAGAAATCTGGTGAGGGACTTCTTAGAATGTCAGGTAGTGACAGGACTAGGGGGAATGGATGCAAAGTAGAAGAGGGTAGATGTAGATTGGAAGTTAGGAAGAAGTTCTTCACCATGAGGGTGGTGAGACACTGGAACGGGTTGCCCAGAGAGGTGGTGGAAGCCCCATCCTGGAAGCTTTTAAGGCCAGGCTGGACAGGGCTCTGAGCAACCTGATCTAGTGGGAGGTGGAAATAGGGGGCTTGGAACAAGGTGATCTATCTCAAAAGTTCCTTCCAACCCTGAAAATTCTATGATTCTATGAAGCAGCATGTCCCCACTGGAGCCATGGTGTCCCTGCAGCCAGCAGAGCCACCTGGCCATTGCTCCCCAGCAACTGCAAAGCTCTGTCAGGGCCTATATGAGGGGATCAGGAAGGCAAGCAGCAGAAGTGCACTGGCATTCAAACAGCACAGTGTGCCCTCTAAAACCCTGTTTGCTAACAGCAGCATGTCACCTTGAAGACCCTCTTAGAAGAAACTTAAATGTAACAGCCACTGCAGTGAGATGCAATTTATTCCAGAATTTAAAGAATGCCCCCACCTGGGAACAAACCCCAGTGACTTCTCCACCCATTTGTTTTACACAGAGCTCCCCAGGTCCCATACCAGCGAAGGCAGCTACAATGCTAAGAGCTGCTGTGCCTTTCCACTACTGCAAAGTTTCACCAACCTAAGGCAGCCTGACTGATCCAGGCTGCAGCCCAAGGAGACTCATTTGGAAACCTTACGTAAGAAATGAGCCGCAGGCCCAGCTGGTTCGTTTTTGTTTACCCACACAAATTAAAAAGTGTGGTCATGCGGAAGTTAATCAATAGCAGCAAACAGCCATCCCCATCTCTTGCGCCCGATGGCCTATTTATTGCTCTCAGTTTTAAAGGCAGAAATAAAAAAGGCCACAAAACAGAGGATTTGTCAGATGAGCTGAGGACGGGGATTGGTTGGAGACTGAGCCAGGGTGTGACATCCATTGGCACACGATTCCCAGAACCCAAGTGTAAAACTGGCAAAAGTTACAGATAAACCTCAGGCCAGCAATATACATTAAGACGTATGGTAATGAAACACAGTGAAGCCCTAGACACAGCAAAATAAACTTGAAAAAAATAGGTAAGAGGCATGAGGAATTAGATGCAAGGGTAGTCTCTTTCAAGAAAATAAAAAGAAACAGAAAAGCTCTAGTCAGTGGCACCAGTATGTCATACCCACTAATTAAGTGCTTCTAAAGAAACAGGACATTTGGATCCAGCAGTCAGATTTGCAGATTTGGCAAATCGTGGAAAAATTAACCCCAGAATCCTTTTTATGTAATTTTCATAAGAATATTGTGAAATACTTCCCCCTAATTTACAAGCTACGAAGAAAACAAAAACAAGTACACAAGCTTTACATCTAACAACTCTGTTTCATGTTACCCTACCCACAAATTTGTCTACGTTACCTAAAATTTCACACTGAGTTTAAAAAAAAAAAAAAAAAAAACTGCAGGACTTGGAGTTGGCCATTTACACATTAAGTAAAAAAGCTGCAAGCTGTTAGACTGTGGACTCATGCCTAATATGCATTAAGCATGTCCATCACAACTACTTTTCACAACCATTTGGTATCCCAACAGCTTACTCTGAGGCTTGAGATCATTACAATGCCAACCCAGCCCCATGCCAGCCTTATGCAATACTGTCTGTGCCTGTATGACTTTTTTTCAGCAACAAAAGATTACTTTACTCTAAAGCACAGCATTCTTCTGCCATTAAAAAAAAAAAAAAATGCTGAAATGGGGGGGAAATGGGTTGCTTGGTCCAAAGCCGAGTTAATAGAGATGGAATGTCTCCTGGTGCTCACATCTGACCTTAGGATTTTTCAGGATTTTCCTGGTCTCCCTGGTGATGGTTGCTATGAGCACTTTCACCGTGTGTCATGACAAATACTGAAAAAGAAATTTTTTGTGCTTTCACACAGTCCTAACTGTAGGTGTATTAACTTTTATCAGTGTTGTTACCCCTGAAAAATAAGTTGTAAAATCCTTGTCACTTTTCTTTAATTCCCTTGGGAATCCAGACCCAGGCAATGAACAAGGTTTGCCTCTGCCTGTCACAATAAGCCATTTTAAAACCTTCCAAGATGAATAGACTTTTTCAAAACTTGTCCTCCATGGAATGATCTTGAGAAGGTGAAGGTGTTTTGTCCTTTTAAAAGGCTCAAACCAGGTCAAACCCATCAAAGACTGATGTCAACTAAATTCAAGCTCACTCTATTTTATGCATCTGAACAAATTGAGTTACATTGTTTGAGACGCCACAATAAATCATGTTAGATGCTCTTTCCCTTTTACTAATTTGAAAATACCCATATTTTCAATGAATACCAATGAACAAAATGCTATTTATAAACCTTAAGAGATAAAAGTGTTTCATTTAATAAATTTTCCAGCATAGCAAGGCAGGAAGGTCCTGTTGTCAAAGTGCTACACTGTGCCTGCTCACACATGGTCTGCTTTGAGCAGTTAAATCTATTTGAATTGATGTATCAGAACCACACACCATAGCTCAGTACAGTAACTTCTCTCACTTTGTTGTTTTGTTTTGTTTTCTGGCTGTTTCAAAGGAAGTTCAAATTTAATATTTGAAAAGGTCACAAAGCGAATGCTTATTCTCTGCTTCTTGGCATATAGTAGAAGAGAAAAATTATTTGGTTATTATAGAGACTCAGTACTTTAAACCAAATAAAAATTGATTGGAACACCAGAAACTGCCAAAACTTGGAATACAACAAAGATGAACTTTCGGAGGGCTTGGAAAACACGATTAAGGCCAACATTTTCAGAAAAGATTAGGGACAATTCCTCTGGCATTAGCAGAAACGCATCCAGATGTATTGGATGTATTAAGAATCTGCTTAAAAGCTTTCTGGTAAAATTAAGTCAAGACCAACTTTTATATTGAATGGCAAAGCTCAAAGTTTTCCTATAAAATATTGCTTTACACACACAAGATTTTGATATTTTGTTGGAAGAGAGCCTGAAAGAGCAAAACACTTCAAGCAGAATATGTATGGATTCTAGATGTTATTCTCAGAGAGGTGTAATAATTCAAGGGCTTTGCACTTTCCACTACCATCTAATGAACAAGTTCAACTGGACTACCTTACCTTAAAAAAGTAAGGGAAAAATCTTTTTAATAAGAAAATTCAGCTGACAGAGGAATTTTTAGGCAAGACTTCCATATTACAGTTCCCATAGGAAAACACAATGCCAACTTGAATATTTTTCTGCTTTTAATCGTAGACTAAAATGCAAAGATATCAGTACTGTCCTCAACCACTTCACAGGAAGGCACACAGAAGACAGACCATGCTGTTCTCGGAGGTGCAACATGACAGAAACAGTAGAGGCAAATTGCATGACAGGAAATTGTGATGAGCTGGAAGGAAGAGGTTTTCTCTGTGATGGTGTTCAAACAGGGGAACAGGTTGTAAAATCTCCATCCTTGGACATATGCAGATATGCAAGTGGAAACAGCCCTGGGCAATCTGATCTAAGGGGCTGCTTGGAGCTGGCTGGACTAGATGACGTCTAGACGTGCTTCCTCAACCTAAATTATACCACAAATCTATACAGACACTGAAAAGATAATTCATGTGATGACCAGCAAAGTGAATGGACATTCTTCTTTACAAACATCCACTTCCCAATAAATATATTTTACTACACAGTTACAGTTAAAGAGAACTTAACTTGACTCTCTCCTTGCATTGGAGACAGTCCACTAGACAAGTAGTAATTGTTGTTCAAATGAACAAAATTTGAATTTTGTTCAAATGAACAAAAATCATATGGTAAACTTACCTGGAAATAAGACAAATCATTCTCAAAATAAAAATACTCAATATTGTTGTGCAGACAGTTGGCCTGTGTCAGGAAAACATCTAGATCTCCCTGAAAGAATACAAAGAGTTCTGTAAAGGCAGTGACTCTTAACTATGCTTATTTGACAGGCACTAAAAGGTAGATTTAAAAGCTCTTCAAACATTTTTAATATGAGAAGGTCAATAGCCACTGAATCATGCTGCAATATGCATTACCTTTTGGAAGAAGTGTTATCCAAAAATGTAAGAACAATCACATCAGCTTAACAAAATTCAGGGAAAGTTATTTGCTTCTGTTCTTGTAATTTAATGTCTGTGCAGGAATGTAGGACAGTGTCAGGATATAAGAAGAAAATTCTTCATTAATAAAAATGCCAAGGGACTCATGTTTAAGTGATACATATTGTAAGTTTTACTATTCCAGTAAGTAACTGATATACTGGAAACACTAGCAAAATCACTTAATGGAGGCCAAGTTAAAAAAAAAGAGGTTGAAAGCAAGCCCAATGGCTCCCTGAAGATCTATCTGAATAGGTTCAGAACCAGTTCCTTCAAATTTCTATTTTAAAGCAATATTTTCAGACTATCTGGTGAAATGCTAACAACTACCAAGGAAAAGTAATATTGAGCAACAGGTCAAGCAAAGAGCTTTCACTGAGAAAATCTGCTGTCTTGAAAAAAAAAAAAAAAATAGCCTTTGAGTTGGTGACATCTTCCATAGTAAAAGGCTTTCCAACATCCAAAATACTTGTTTTCATCCTTGAACTGAATATTCTCTTCTTAATAATGAATTAAACACAGCAAGACAAAAGTACATCCTATTCACAGGGCTTATTTTTTCCGATTGTAGGTCAGAAGATATTTCCATCTAATTAAATACTGAAAAAAGTTTCTTGAGAAAGAAATATCCACCTGGCAGTCATTTTTACCTGTGAATTGCAACGCTTCATGGCCACAGGCTTCAGGAGCCAATGTTATCTGTATCAGGCGTCAATGTTATGAACACTCTAGAAGAACAGGCATAATATTAAAGTCCACAAGTCCATGCAGCCTCAGATATAATCTCTAACAAAAGCCAGGGTAGGCAGAGAAACAGTAAATGCAGACACATTCTATATGTGATTCCGAACTCATCACTGGTGGCTGAAGACCTTGCAAGCTGGCAGCTGTTTCCCTGGCTAGAGATCACCCCTTCTGTCACACTGGACACTCCTAACAAGGGCTAATAATTGCCTAATTTCTTTACAATCCTATGCATGCTCTGTGCTCATAACTACTAGGGAGAATGTGTTCCAGAATGTCATGATTTCAGGCATAATTATTCACCTTCTCCATGACCTTTGCTATTTCACTGACTTCAGCTACACACAAAACCCTTTTCCCTCCCCAGCCATTTCTTCCCAGGCTACCTGGAATCACTTCCTCACCAAAGTGGTTCCATGCTCTGTTTGCCTTCTCTACATTTTTAGCTATGCTGCCTTCTCTCTGGGGCAGAGCAACTACAATCATATACAGCATTCAGGAAGCTCTGCATCATGGATTTATCTATTTATCTCTTTCTTATATGTAGGAAACAATTAATCTGAAACACTTAAAAACAATATATTAAACCATAACCATAGTTTTGTAGTTTAATCCATAGTCTATTATGTATTTTACTCTTTCAGCTGCTTCTTTTAATATGTCTTTGATTGTTTCCTCATTTTTATCTACTTCCCTTCTGAAACATTATAGTGGGAAGTGAGGGTTTTTTTGGAGGCCTTTTCATTTTTAATGAGAAAACTGAATCAAAACAGATTACATTGTCTATGACAGCTCTTCAGGATATGAATTTTGAATGAAGCCATAGGACAGAATTAGAATTTTTCTTGTGGGTTCTCCAAGAAAGTCATGTATACCTGGCCATTATTTTCACATTACACTTCTTTGCATCCAGATGTAACTGAAGTCTCTGGTCCTTATCATTTTCTAGGATCACATCTTCCCCTGTATTCTACAACACTAACACCACTCTGTGTTACAACCACTTCTATATTTCCAGGATAATTGCTATATATTCACTGACTTTCTAGCCATATGGATTCAGTCACATGTTGATACATTTGGCTTATTAATTCTATCCAGCTTCATTTTACTCAAAGCACAAAGCCATTATCTTAACAGTCTAACTTTTATTCTGCCCATTTGCTTGCATTAATTTATTTTAGAAATTCTTTAGGTTGGGAAAGGACTGGGTAGAGAAATAAGAGCTACTTGCTCCAACACAGTTTCATGTAAATGCAGTTCTGCTGCTAGCAGACCCCGGGATGAAGATTTGTGCCTTCTGATGTATAGAAGGGACTTTGCAGGCCATATCTCTGCCTCAGAAATGACTTCTCAAGCACTCGGAGAGGCTTCAAACTTCTAGCACTTCCTTGAAACACAGACAAAAGCCTGTTGGCAAGAGTGATCATACTGTATGTCAAGTATGACACAGTCTAGGTTGAAGTTCTTTTGTCTGAAAGAAGCAAAAGGCATGAGGTGTGTGGATTATACTGAAAAGCCACAATTTGTGCTACCCGAGTTCAGAAATTGATTGCCTTGAGAGATCAGGAAAAAAAAAAACCACCAATGACCATAGTCTGGTGTTCACACCTATTCTTCAGCAACATAAGTAAACAGCTATGGTCCCTCTTTATCAGTAAAAGGCTTATAAGAAAATTCCCACTGAAAAGGGGGTTTTGAAAAGAAGTCATTCTTTCTCCCTTTTGCTCAGATTCTCTAATGATTACATCGGCATCCATGAAGAGCTAAATGCTGCCAGAAGGAAGGCATGAGGAGACTCTCACCTCAAAACAGGCTTTTTTCTGATGATGACAGCATTCCCATCAGGGAAGGGAGCTATAAGGCTGAGTCTCCTAAGCTGGAGGCAACAATAACCATGCCTGGCTCTGACACTAATTAGACTTCTGAATTAAAAACAACCAGAAAACTTGGAAAACTTTCATGGACTCTTGTAATGTGTGGAACGAACAGAACACCAAACCCCAAATCCTTCTCAAGTGCCAAGAACACGTATTTATCTCCTATGATTTGACTTACAAATCAAAGCCAGGTATTTTTGAAGAATTCCCTTACGGATTTACAGTCCTCATAAAAAAATAGAGCATACACTTTCCATCTACCTTTAACATGTTAAAAATAGTAACATGCAATGGTATTTTAACATCAAGAGTCCAGGTAAAATTCAAAGTTCAGTAGGTCCTCTCCACCTCTCTGATCTATTCAAGTTCCAACCTCAGTGTTTTTTCTGTTTTGCTCAGGGTTCCTTCCCCTCTCTTTAATCCTGATTTGGTTTGTCTTAGACATTGCAAATAGGTATATTTATGATTTTAAAGATGAGACACAAAACAAGAGTCTGAAAGCCAAATAAAAAGAATTCAAGGCTAGAAGACATTAAAGCCTTCTATAGGTCAATATATGAAAAGTAATTATATGTAATATTGAAATAGTTCGATGACTTGTGTTTTCCAGTGTATTCTAGATATTCTCTAGATATTCTTTCATTAAGGAAAACCCTTTGTAGAAGCAAGTGTTAAGATAATAGCTTGCAGGCATCCCTGTAGCCAGACACACAGCAGCCATGGCAGGACATGTGGTTGGGCATACAACTGGAAGTCACTTGTAACTACCATGTGTCCAATTGCAGGTGTCTTGCACCTGTATCTAGCCCTGTGGTAAGAGTCTTGTCCAGCACATGATGGCACAGCCTTAGCATTTTGCTGGCAGAAGAAGGGAAAGAGGTCCTGTGGGACTGAAGGAAGCACAACATGACTCATGATGACTGGCTGTGGTCTACAGCCTACCTTCCATCCACCTGGTCCAAAAGACAAGGTGAAAGATGCAGGCTGTGGACTCTAGAAATTACTTTGGTAAAACGACTACTCCTAAACCAGGTATTTCTAGAAGAAAGTTTTGCATCTCTTTTAAATAAGCAACCTACCAGAAGATGCAGTCCTCCCTGAACATCCATCCTCCCTCTTCTCTGGGAACACCACGTGTACTATGACTCCAGCTTGCCAAAGAAGTTCGGGCACCTGACAGGCCTCAGCTCTCTGAAGAGGCACAGGAAACACTTCACTCCATTTTGTGGCTTCAAAATAACATCATCAATCTGACCAGACAGCCAAATGGTAACATCTGTGACCAGCTCTGCACCTGCTGTTATTTGTCAAAATGTGTGTGTACAGAGCACCTTGAAGAATTTACTGGGGCATCCAGTGGTAAAACTGGAAACTGGAATAAGGAGATGGTCCTGGTCCACACAAACAAACCAAAACTAATTACTCTAGGCAGACTGGCAATTGCTTTAATTGACAACAGCAATAAAGACTCAGCAGAAATGCATAGAAAAGACAAAGTATTAACCCAAAAAAGTCCTGAAATCCTTATCAGGTGCTTCCAAAGCAATGATGTCCTGTTCAGTAGCACAACTTCTATTCTGCACATGCACAACACACACGTTATGGTGGATATGCAAAGAGATTCCTCTGTCTTCACTTCACTTATTATTCTACAAAATATTTGCCAGTTTTAATGCTGGTAATATGTCCTTACAAATCCCTATATGACAATTCAAGGATATTTTCATACCTGCAAAAACCCACAAATGCAGTTGTCAGTAGATTGCTTCATGCTTACTGATGAATCTTTCTGACTACAGGCAACATGAAACAATCATCGCCACTACAAAGGAAAAGCAATTATATTTTCAATTTTAGAAGTTCAAAATTAAATTTAAATATTTCCTGTATTCTTTCCACTGTGTCTATTCTACTGACAAGAGTTTCCTTTCTTTATTTTTTTTTTTTTTTTTTTATAAGCCCTTTAACAAGTGAGCAGACAAGCCACTGTCAGACTGGCTTCTTGGACTTCCACCAAAATGTCTTTTGTCTTCAAACAAGTGAGGGAAAATATACAAAGAAAGATGAGCTGAAATAATCTTCAGTGTCTGTCCTTCAGCATCTTCACAGCAAGCATTACACATTGTTACCCAACAACAGTCTGTCTGATACCCAGAAAGGTCAGCACATGTCCCACCTTCCCCTTCAGAGCTCTCAGCAGGCACCCATGCAAATACTTTCAGGCAAGTGCTGATACAGCAGGGTCACAGTATGATTGTCAAGTACACTAGATTTTTTTTTTTAAACTGGTTTCCTGGTTTACCACAAACACAGTAAAAGAAGACCATATACACTTAAAATGCTATGCTGATATATGGGATATGTATCTCATATACAGGGATACACACACACACACAGAGTCTGTATGCATTTAAATTAGGTAACAGAAGAAATTGTGGTTACTGCCTCTGAGCAACCAAAATGCCACACAGCAAGGACATCATGTTAATGTGCAATCCAGTATTTCATTCACAACCTGCAGATGCAAAGCTGTTTTTTGTAACTCGTTCATTAAGCAGCATTGAAAGAAATGATGACGACAAGAGTAACAAGCACTGATGTCTGACTTACAGAAATTCAGCCCATGAGGTAAGCAAAATATAGCAGAATTTCCCTCTAAGCCAGTAAGACACAGGCTTGTACATGCTGTATAGTTCCAGATTCCCTGTTGGTTTTATCAGCTCCTAGACCTTATCAGATTGTTGCTAATGGCAAACTGTCACTTTAAAATCTACTCTTACTTCCTTAAAGGCAGGTACAGAGAGAACATAATTATCACACTTAGTACATAGCTGCAAAATTTTACATTCAAGTCAAATTGCAGTTCAGATAAAGAGTATGCCAAGCTGTGCCTGCCATCACTTGCAGAATTTCAAAACGACTGTCAGGCAGAAGCCCAGGAGCCATAAATTTAGGTGCAGGAGACTCGTGTCCTCTTAGCATAGCTAAGTTTTATTTAAGGGTTCAGGAAATACAGCATAAATGCACTGAGCACTTTCTTACAGACCAGGTAAAAACTGTTACTGGAATTTAGCTGTATTGTTACAGATGATTGGAAAGTAAAAGAACTTATAGGCTGAGGTAAGCAGTGTATGGCAGACCCATGTATAATGGATTTTAGTTTTGGTTGTGCTGTGCAAATCCACAAACAAATTGGTCAGCAGAAGAAATTCACCCAATGAATAGAAGTGTGGTTTCTTTGGGAACCAAAGACAAAAGGAAGCATGGAAGTGGTGCCGAAACTAGTAAGACTCTTGGAAAAATTGAGAAAACTTCATTCCTCTCAATGAAGTACTTCTAGGACTTACCCCGAGTTGCCTAATTATTCCTGCAGGGCTAACACACGTGAAGTCCTGCTCAGACTGAACAGCATATGCTACTGCCATTACCCAGAGTAAAACATGCAGTACAAAATTAAAACAAAGGTGAACAGTATTTCCTTTTGGGAAAAAAGGTAAAAGACATTGTTACCTCAGTTTTCAAGTGTGATGCAAGATACACAGTATTTTTAAGTTGCTGGCATTTAGAAAAACTGTAATACCTTGCTTTTTCAGTAAAATATAGCTTTAAAGCTATGCTACTTTTCTTTATGCATCTCAAAATGTCTTAGAGTGAAAACAAAATAAAAAGAAGATTAAATTCCCTCTTTTACTATTCAGTTCCAGTAATAAGTAGAATGGTTGTTCAGATGATTATCCAGGGAGGAGCTGGGGATTACCCGAAAAGAGAGGGGGACAAAAATCGCACCGCATTTTGTTTAGAAGTGTCTTTAAATTCTGCCTTATTAACCAGATCACCCAATTGAGCAAGAATGTTCTGATCTACAAGTTCTATTTGCAAACTGTTACATACCCATCTGTCAGCAATGGCTCCAGGGTACTCTTCTGTTCTTTCAAGATAAATACACAACCAAAATATATGTAAAGTTGCACAGAAGCAAGTCTTCATGTAAAGCACACACAAAAGATCACTTATTAGTATGCCTCTTATGATTTTGCTTTGAGATGAAAATATCTAATCAATTAAATAAGTGAGACAGACAATACCCAGATATCCTCCCAGTAACATAGAAATGGACCTCCTGGCTTAAATAAAACCTGAAATGCAGAGACATCATATAGAAACAGCTGATGTGCTAGGCTGGTATGTGTAACATGAAAACAAGTCAAGTGGGACTGTGCTAAAAAGTTTCTTGTGTTCACCCATACAGGCATCTTGTATATACCATTTGCTGGCTCTCATGACACTGAAGGACTGCAGGACCAGGCTAAAAAAGATGAAGTAGTATAGGCAATCTACCAAGCAGAAGAACTGAAGATGTACTGTAAGGTGAGTTTTTCCACTTAAAAAAAAATCTCTTTATGATAGATGCCTCAGAATTGATAGAGAGAAGCAGAACTATTCCAGATATAAGAAAAATTTTAATTATTATTTTAAAAAAAAAAAGTAGTTTACTTGGGCCCATGCAAATAGAGGTGACATTAAAGTAATTCAAATCACATCACTTTAGTAAGAGTGAAAACTATAGATGAATAAATCACTCTCCACCATGAATGCTGTGGCTGGGGGGAAGCCTGGCACAGAGTACATACAAGCAACCTGAGTCAGTAATCACACTCTAACCCATACTCCAGGATGACACCAGACCACAATTTGGACTACAGAAGAGTGAAAATTTGTTAACAACTTAAAAACACTGAGCCCAAGTCAAGAAGTACAGGAGGCTCAGGGTTCACCATCAAGACAGCATAGTCAGGAGGCTGTTTGATCAGCTTGGCTCTGAGTAAAGTGAGCTTGCATGGTCCCCCTGAACAGTGTGAGCATGTCTAGATCACTTGCCATTAAGCATAGCTAGGATGTGAGGAAAAAGCACAGGCTGGTAGCTCACTCTCTGAAGACCTACTGCAAATAAGGTTATTATTTTTTAAACAGGATTAAAAATATATGTACTCTATCCTATCAAACCCAGTTGCACAACTCCAGACTTCAGTATGTTACAAATCAGCAGCAGACAGAAAAAACACTGGGAGTTTTAGTTACCTAAAGTAGCACGAAATGAAGTTTAACTTAAGGAAAAATAAATATTTTAGCCGTGTTTTTAGAGTAAACATCCAATGTTGTTCTATGTCATTCAATAGTTCATCAATAGCTTAATTCATTCTGATTTGGAAAAAAATTGTCCTGCAAGACAGTGAAGTCTAGTAAAACATATTTATTCTTTTTCTCACCTTCAGAGAGATGGAATTTTTAATTGCACAACTCTTCTCATATAGGAATTTAAAAGTGTAATCAGGAGCACATGTAGGTTTTATTGTGTTAAAGGGAAACAATTTTGCCTCCCAGTCCTCACAGCATCACAATGTATCCGTTAGGAATTGCTGATTTTAGCTTTTAACAGTATCAATTCATGATGCTGACCTCTATTTTTCTGAATGAATTAAGAGGAAGAGAAAAATGTGGCTTCCACTAAGCTTCCATTCCAGCACAGGAAATCCTGTGTGGTTAGATACAGTATGTGTCATGCTCAGAGATTTCATTCTACTCCCCTTTAAAAGCCAACACAAGCAGCATGTCACAGGAAATTCTTCCTTATTTTCAGTAGTTCATAGGACAAGGCTTCTTTGGAAACAAGGTCAGCATGAATAGAGCATTGCTCCCTTATCACTGCTAAGCAGCTGTGTTGAGGATGCAAGACACAACGCTGCACCCTGTCCCTGAATACCTCTTTTCATAAACTTTAAGTATATGCAGCTCAAGCAGTTAGAAGTTCCCTTGTGCTTTTTTATTTTGAGATTTTTACATCACGTGCTTTCTGAAAATATTTCTTTAAAAAGGTAGCGAGTAGCTTTAAGGTTAAACTCCACCCCCCAAAAAAGTCAATGAAAACCTCCAGACTTTGTCTGCATTCAAAGAGACAGCACTGCACAGCAAGGTGGAGAAATAAATTAGTTTTTTCTTGACTCAAGGTGATAAAAGACAAACTTTAATCATGGAGGACTGGGCACCTCTTCAGGAAGTATGGGATCCAATTCCAGCCCCTGCTGCAACGTACTGCTTTCCAGGTATATGTTACTGGAGATTTCTTGCTCTCTGCCACTGCTCAGTTCTGTGTAAAACTCCAGATGCAATTAGTCTTTAACTTTATAAGCAACTTATGAAGGAATTAAATGCTTAAAGAGTGAAAGCAAATTCCAGTTCTTCCCAATACAAATCACTCATAAAAAACGCAAACAGCTCCCCATGCTTTGTACCAGAACGCCAAGTAACCAAAAGACACAGCAACCCAACACTGGGATACTACTGTCAAGTACACTGATGAATAAGGTGTTGCAAATTTCCCCTCAGAAAAATGCCTTAAATGCCTAAAAGGTTTGCATTGATAATCACAGCAGTACCTGAACTATCTGCTTTTTTTTTTTTTTTTTTTTTTTTTTCCCCCCTTCATATTTTTGAAAGGAAGCCGATGGAAAAAAGCTTTAAAAGTAGCAGCAATTTGTCATGCAGATCTATCTAACTGGTAACCAATAGCAAACACTCCAAAACCACAGGAATATCTTTAAAACTAAGATGCTTAACCCCTCCACTGCCAGACAGATCCAGAGTGGGCAAGGTCCAGCCACCACAGAAAGACAAACATGTCTTTGCAGGCGAGATGTGGAGGCAGCATGCTTGTCCTCATGGTGCAGACTGTTTGATTAAGAATTTAGGTGGAAGAGCTCAGAGGTGATACTCTGCCACCATTCCTCAGGTGGAAGGGTAGCAACAGCCAGCTTTGAGTAATAGAATAAAAAAGGAGTGAACACAAAAGAAGGGAAGCATCAGAGAGCCGTGAAAAAATAGTCCTATCAGTGAAAATAAATTGTAGGCTGAGGTTTCCTGCAATAGGCAGCATTCTGGCTGCACTGCATTTCAATCCTGTTTGAGTGGAGTGACTCTATTTTTCAGAAGAGGTATATGCACAGCAAATATAAGCCTACAACCAACAGGTTTTTCTTCCTAATTTTCTGGCTGCAGACATTCTTAGAAGTATTTAATAAACTCCCACATGTCCCCCCATTGAAAGCTCTCATCTAGCTACAGCCCCAAGCTGATGAATTCTAGGATTTTGTATCCTCCTCTGCCAGCCTGGAATGCTAGAACATCCCCCAGGCTTCTAGGCAGTATAAAAATGGGCTGGGTGAATGCAGTTATCTGGGGTAGAATCTCTCCTTTTCTTCTGAAAAAAAACCCCAAACCATAATGCAGGATGGGTCACTAGAAATAGATGTTGTGAAGGAAATGACAGTCTTGCCAGACATTTTAATTCTGTCATAGAACATGATACCTCTCTAAATGCAATAGAGATGCTTTCAGCTGTATCATCAGGTAAGGTAAGAAAGTCCTATGCTGTTCTGAGTTTTGTGAATATCCAGAAGCCATTTTACAATCTACTAAAAAAGTTACAGTCAAGTCTGCTGTGCGTGGCATCACAAACTTGATTTAATGAGCATCTTCTAAAAGAAGTGGCACAGGATAAGGAAGCAACATTTTAAAACAGTAGAATAGTAAGAAAGTTCATGATCACTTTGGGCATTTAAGTAGGCAGAATATTCCTATGAGAGAGGGACAATGTAAATGAGGTTAATTTTGCAGTGTGAATAGCAACATACTGGCTTTGCCCTAATGTGCAGAGTAGCAGCTCCTCACAAAGGAGGAAGGCTTCTTTTCAAACTTCCAGAGCTGAAGCCTGCCCATTTTTTTCCAGGATGCTGCTGTTACCTTAAACTTCAATATAATTTATGCAACCAGTACATTTTGTTTAATACATTTACTCCTGTGGGATAACTAATATTACAGAATTTCCTTTAACTGTAACATATGGATAAAAAGGAAAAAAGAAAAAAAGAAAACGTCACACACAAAACAAACCTGACCTCTTAGGGTTTTTTAACAGTGTTTTTGGATTTGCTGTTCCATCTGACTTACAGCCATAGCTGAAACCAGACAAAGGAAGTACAACTTGTCTAAATGTACTATGAACTACTCCCTCAGCAGAGTATATTGTATTCTGAAGTTCTTCCTTTAGATTTATTTATCCTTATAAATTTGACTGCATGTGCAAAGCCAGAAAGCAACATTTTAAAATGAAACACAGCAAATACTTGTGTTGGTACAGACACATCGGTATGATTCTCTGCTTGATTCTACTATATTTGACAGGGCAGGGCCTTGATTTCTTTCTGGATATGAAGTTAAACTGAAGCTGAAAAGGGAAGCTGAAGTAGTATTTATGTTCTGACAGCAATTATGGAAAAATCTGAAGCAATTCTTCACTAGTTTTACTCAAACTAATAATTAAACCTGACCAGTGCACTGACAGATTTTTCAATCTCTGGGTGGTAGGGTCCCAGAGCACAGAACCAATGGAGTCAGAAGAGCCCATCCACATATCAAGTAGGCACAGGGGGTGCCAGAACTGCCTGGTACAGAGTCTGCAGAAGCAGCTATGGCTGTTCCCAGCACTTGCTCATGTTGGTTCCACCTCACAATGAATGGAGATTTGTTAAATCTGTGCTGCTTCACTCAAGTATATTTACTGTTTAGTCTACCAGCACCTGTTAATCAGAAACAATAGGAAAAAGCTTCTGCCTGAATCATATACAGCCTGAGCAATGCTGACATCATGATAAACACAGGCTAGCTATGAGAAAGGAAGCCACCAGCCTAGAAACTGCCCCCAAAACAGGACACAGCTTCCAGGAAGTCACTATTGACAAGTTCGAATAATTTACATTATGTTTGGTTAGGGCTTATTTGCATGTAGTATACTGTAAGGCAGAAAGGGGAGAAACAATACTAGAGCTGAGGCCAAGCAAGGCAGCAAAAAAGCACGATCATAGAATCGAGGGGACAGTGGCTGAAGTCACTAAGAAGGAGTAGTTGCTCAAGTGACCCAGCTTTAGGTCAGAGTCAAATTCCTTTCAGTTCTTTCAAAATCATGAAAATCATCAATATTCGTCTCTTTCTTGGCAAAAAGTCTCATTCTTTAGATTCCGCTGTTAACAGAATAATCCAGGCAGAAGAAAGCTGGAAGTTTCTTTCTGGAACAGTCAGATCCATCCTTCTGCAAATGTTTTTCATCTTACGGGAAAAATCCTCTTTTTCAGTTGCATCTTTGACACAGAATTATGTAATTCTAGTGACTGAAAGCTGAAGTACCTGACCAGGTTCGTCACCTCTAATACATATAGAAATATACTCTTCTGTAACTTATACCTGTCTGGGTAAGACACTTCATGTAGCAACAGACTCCCAGCCCAGAGGAAGAGGAAAAATAAACAAACAAACGTTCATGTACTTGGAGAGCTACGGAATTCCTGGGGCAACAGGCCACTCAGAAATTACAGAGGGCCTCAGGGAGCTGAAGAATTCCACTATGGCACAGGAGGTTAAGCAATTATCTGCTTCAGTGGGGTAACAGCGGAAAAAAAAAAAACCAACAACCCCCCCCCGCACACACACATCCCCTAATTATTAATGTATGAATTCTCAATGTCACAGGGTAAATTATTCCACTGGTCTCCATAGAGATTTGATATTCCCACCCAGGAACAAGCATCCATTTCATCACTGTGCTCACTTGAATTTTAAGGGTCCCCTTGCCAGCGGTAAACTGATGTGTCAGAGGCCACAAAGGCTCCCATACAATAGGGATCAGCTTTATTGCTTTTTATTGTTCTTTCAGGCAAGAACCATTTTAATCTTACCAGAACCTTTGCCAGGCTGCTAACAAACAGGCAGGTCATTTGTGGGGAGGCTTTCACCCCACCATATGAGAAAAGGAGAAAAATGGTAGTTAGTATTGGAAGAAGCAGTTCTCCTAAAAACATAACAGAACAAAAAAGCACATTCACATTCACATTGTTGATAAAGATGATGTGAAAGATTCACTTACTAGTTCAAAAATGTTACATTTAAACAGCATGAAGATTAAGGTACTTGGTTAACGAAGTTACATAACCTGAGGAGACAACTGGCCGAGTTCCTTCAGTCTATGTGAGGAAACTTCAGCATTTGAGGATTAAACATAGAAACATAGTAATTAATGCCCCCGATGTTTTTAACAGTGTACAGCCTAAGAGATTTTCCTCTAATGGAATTACAAAACAGAAGCATGCCTTGTTTAGCATGTTAACAAGCTTGCATTTACTGCTGTCAGCATCAGACCTCCCAGTACTGCCGTCATCCACATAATCAATGAAAATGGTCAGCAAAATGCCACGCTGCTATTAGTCAGACAATGTTATTAACCCGAGGAAAGTCCACTAAAAGTTTTGGAACACAAGTAGAATTTTTCGGCACAGAAACCGGTTTGTCAACAGCCATTCTTCTCCTGCACAAAACCTCTGAGTCCTCCAGCTCACAGCAACAGTGGCCCCATTTATTGGCGGGAAAAAAGGCGTCCCTTTGTACCACCAGTTTTGTGCCCTTTCAATAGCAGCTCCGGTGGCAGAATGGTGTGGACAACCCCAGCAACCATCTGTGACCACGAGACAGTTTGATAGCTGCAAGACTAACTTAGGTTCAACGCCGCCACATCTTGCCCTGCTGAGTCTTTCATACGGCTTTGAAATACTTAATGAAAATGGATACATTCAAAGCTGAATAAAAAGAGGTCTCAACAGGCTTGACCCTAAACCTAAACAATTGAACTGTAATGCCAGCACCATTGTAGCAACACGACAGATGTAGGTCGTGCTAGCTTTCATCTGTAGCTGTGACTGATAGCTTGCAATTTGCTGACAAGATGTATAAAGTTTCCATTTTCATTTAGTTTATAGGCAACAATTAAGACAGAAGATGCCTTAAGATGGTTATTCAGAGAGAATTCTTGCAAAAACTATAGTCAGTGTATGTCCCTGACCTGTGGACATTGTTGTCCTAAATTCAGCCTTCAGAACTTATTCTAGAATTATTCAGTACAAGATTGAAAAAGGTTGACAAGAGGAATATCACTGCTTAACCAAAGAGATTAATTCAATTGACAGATCAAGTACAAACAGTGGATGTTTTCTCTCTTAAGTTTAGCAATGCTTTCTGCAATATCCCCTATAATATCCTCATGGAAAGAACTGACAAAAGTATGGGCTAGATGAATGGACACTGAAGTGGGCTGAAAACTGTTTGAACAGTCCATCTCAAAGGCTTGTGATCAGCAGTATGAAGTCTATCCAGAGACCAGACACTAGTGGTCTACCACAGGGGCTGATACTGGTGCCAGTACTACTGAACATCTTCAAAAATGACCTGGATGATTGGTCAGAGCAAATCCTCAGCAAGTATACTGTCGGGGTGGCACAGGGGAAGACTCGTACAAATCAATATGATTGCTAAACAAGCTTCAAACTTTATTGCGCAGTTACAATGCTTGTGTGACCACCTAGCACTAACATAACACTAGCACTAACATAACTTATTACTGGACACCCGGTGTGTTTACCTATAGAGAATGAATCCCAGCTGTGTAAGGTCAGTAGTAAGGGCTGATGTAATTGGCCTCAGATAAGGGATTATATACACAGACATGGAATTGTGCACACCCCGATTCCAGGGTATTCTACGACATTCTACAACAGTATACAGATGATATAAAACTAGAAAGGGCAGTTGATACACCATATGGTTATGCTGCCCTTCAAGGGGACCTCAGCATGCTGGGGAAATGGACAGGCAGGAATCTCATGAACTTTACCAAAGGGAAATGTGAAGGCTTGCACGTGCGCAGGAATAACCCCAGGCACCAGTACACCAGACTGGTTGGGAAGCAGCTTGGCAAAAAAAAAGTCTTCTGGAACATGAAGCTGAACACAAGTCCACAATGTACCCTCGTGGCAAAGAAGGTCAGCAGCCACCTTGGCTGTACAAGGAAGGCATTGCCAGAAGGTCAAAGGAAGTGACTTTTTGTCTCTTTTCAGCACTGGTGAGCTCTCGCCTGCAGCACTGTGTCCAGTTCTGGTCTCCCCAGTACAATGGGCATACCTGAGTAAGTCCAGCAAAGGGCCACAAAGATGATTAAAGTGCCAGAGCATCTGATATACAGGGAGAAGCTGAGAGGGCTAGGATTGTTCTTCCTGGAGAAGGCTCAAGGAGGACCTTGTCAGGAGATGGGAGAAGAAGAGAGAAGGTGGAGCCAGACTGTTCTCAGTGATGCCGATGAAAAGACAAGAGGCAACGGGCATTAATGGATATTCAGGACAAAACCAAAGACTTTCAAAATGTCCACTCTCAGGTTACTAGTATTTCCCTCATGAGGTTACCATACTGACCCTTGTGACAAACAAGAACCAGTCATGATCAAGCCAGGCAACAGGAAGAGCCATTTAGTAGCACATTCTATAAATGTAACACAATGTCCCTGCCTCTCCTTCCTGGTAAAGGATCCCACACACCAGGTGAGGTTGTTCCAAGGGGAAGGAGGACAAGAGTTTTATTTGGCAAATTAATTACACATATGGAATGAAGCAAAGGGGATGTAAGATGTGGGTTAGGGCAGGAGATGCAAACAAGTGCCAAGCATTTTGTTACTGTGAATTATCCTTTGCACCTCCACAAGTAAGATGCCCTGTGTTCTGCACACAAAAGGCTGTGCCTTTCCTCTTCAAAAAGCCTGACCAAAAGTCCATGGAAGTCAACAGTAGCTTTCTTCTGAATTTAGTGAGTTTTGATTAGGTCCTTTAAAGAGACATGGATTTTGCCCTGGAAAACACTCTCTTGCTAGGAAAGAGCAGAAAGCTGTAAATACCCAAAGAGATAGGTAATTAGGGAAATGAACTATCTTCAGCCATGTCTGAGTGCTCTTCTAATCCAAACAAGGAGTGGAATGAATCGTTTCCCAGACAACAGAGGTCTTTTGTCACTGTTGGATTTGGCATTTAAACTGCAGAGGATAAGAATAGGACAGATGGCCAAAACTTCACCACAATCATCTTTTTTAAGGTGTTTCTTTTAAAAAATAGGAGATTATCCCATTGTCTCATCACACGTAATAAGCCAATAAACCTCAGATAAGCCAGTGCAAGAGAATGAGCTCTGTATCTGCTAGGTTCCCTCTTACCAGTGTCTGCTGAGAATGTGAGGATACTATAGTTTGTATTCTTGCTGAAGGTCATTTCAGACACAAATTAAGAATCCCTTGAAGTTACTACATATTATATCTCAACGGTCCCAGTTTTATAACTTAGTACACACTGGCAGTTTGCTGAGGCTGTGCAGAAAGTTATTGACTTCAAGAACTCAGCAACACAGAGCAATGTACACCCCAGAAGAGACAGAAAAAAAATGTCATTCTTCATGTTTAAAAGAAATACCGTGTTGTATTTAAATTATACAATCACACACAAAGTACAAAGATGAGTAAGGGACAAATACAATTACAATGCATGTACAGACCTAAAACCGAAGTATGATAATAGTATAAACATTGCTGTTAATTTTACATTGCAACAATGGTATTTCCTTTACAAAAAACTTTAAATGAGAAAAAAAAACCAACAAAACAAACCAAAACCAAACCACTGAGTAAGTTGAAAAATATTTCCTTAAAATATCTTGACTCAAATGCTCAGTGATGTGGAGAATGGAAATCTTATTTTAAGAGCTTCACAAGTAAAAATTACTGGTTTATTGTAAACTCAGCACTGAACTTTGCAAACAGATGTGCTTCTTCTAAACTTCCTCCACCCCATCTATTGTTTTATTTATTTATCTGATTTAATGTAAGTTTCTTTTACACAAAGCAAAAAAAGAAAGGAATTGAAACTCCTGTCCTAATTAAAGGTTTCTTTGTTCTATTATGAACCTTACTTGAGTGCTCAATACTGTTGCCCAGAAGAACAATACATATTTAAATCTCTAATCCCCACAAGGGAAGAGAGTCCACTTGGAGCTCTGCAGTAACTATAACAAACTGGCTTGGGGACAAAACACTATCTTAAAAAAAAAAGTTTTAATCTAAACTTTCTTTCTGACTCTAATACTCCACACCCTGTACCAACTTATCTTTATATTTCTAACATTTTGTACACTTAGAGTTGTGTGCAGCTGACTCCTGTACCACCTCATGAGGTTTGAAATGTGGAGAGGCTGGAAGTAGAGACCATTAAGATACAGAGTTACTCAGAATTATGTTTAGCATCTGAACACACCACAGGATTTGTACTACCACCCAAGAGACTTCTGCAAACAAAAGGGACCTCCACAAAGAGCTTCATTTCTCTGAAACTCTTGTCCTAGCAATCAATGGGAAATGCATAGGACACACGGAACAGCAGCTTTCAGACAGGCTATAGATTTGGCATATCAAGCTAGAAGTGACCAACAACTTCACCCCACTCAAAATAAACACAAACCTTACTTTTCCAGCTCAGGTTTTTGTAGACAACTTGCAGAAACAAGCCTGTAGCTAAATGAACTATTTATTCTGAAGAATGCTAGCGATGCATGATACCAATATCACCTGTGAATTCCACAGGTGGGATCCACTGGTCCCAGCAGTGTCAAGCCTCTGAACATCCTCTTGCTAGAAATTTGCATCTATTGAAATGGTGGTGTGCCATTCCGTTTGGGACATAACATAAGAGGCTCTCAAGGGAAATGCCTTCTTAGCTCTTCATTCATCTCTTGATGAGGCGTATTACCTTCCCCCACCTTCCAATACAGGCAAATCTGTATTCATTAATGGGACTGAATCTGCAGCCAGTCCCCAACCATATAATGAGGGACACAGGTCCCTTAATTATGTGACATGCAGTTCAGGTGAGGACACAGTGTATTTATCCATGATAAAAGGAGGGCATGTGGTGGAAGGAAAAAAAACATAAAATCACTGTAATAAGAATTTGGTCCACCGCTTGCACCAGAATTCTACCTGGAACAGCTCTCTGTATGGAAGTGATTCTTAAACTGGGTTTGGCCTATGGTCTATATGTTGGCTATCTTTATTCAAGTCTACACAGTATTATCATTATGGATCCAGGGACTTTCATTAGAAGTAAAAATCCATCACTTTCTGGTTAGTGCTCTCTATTTTATACAGACATGGACATACATGATGTTCAGCAACCCTACCCTGTCACTAAAGTACTTTTCCTATGACAATATTCAGGGAAATAGCATGGCACATCTATTGCTAATTCAGCAAACCTTGAAATATGAACTCAAAGTTTTTTAATAGTAACATAAAACTTTTGTTGATGAAGCAAAAATCATTCTCCTGGTTCAGTCTTCTATGGAATCTTCATTCCATCAATATTGCAATTTCACAGCTAAACATATTAATAGGGTCATAAATATTCAGCTTATGTAATAAAGACAGTGAAGGCAGCTGATATAATGTTGTTAACATTCATTTACAGCATCTGGGAAGGCCCTGCCAAATGTTGCTTTACATAACAGGTCGTGACGCTCTGACTGCATTAAGCTTTCTGATCACTCCCCCTTTATCTGCTATGATTTTGTACACAATACGAGCCAGTGCAGAATAACCAGTGGATTTAGAAGGCCTTTCAAGCACACCAACATTTCAAAGGTTTAAAAGATTAAAATATCAAAAAAAGCCTCGTGGTTTCCATGTTTGTGCAGACATGAAACTGACATTCACATCATTTATCTACATTAGCTCCACAGTTCAGTGTCTCCACTGAATTTTAAAAGTTAGTTTATTTTCTTACACCATGTTTTAGTTAAGCTACAGGAAAAAAAGGAAAACAACATTCAGCAAACTGAAAAGATCTCCACTACAGTTTTCAGCATCTCGTGTATTACTGAAACATTCTGTAATGCATGCATAATACTGCCCACAATCCACATTAATTTTATCTCGAGAGCTGCATCTGAATCAGGTGACAGTTCTTGCTTTGCTTCAGTTTATTCTGCATTACATTTCCTTTGTTTCAATACAGCCTCTGCTACACTTAAGAAGTCAAGATTCCCAAAGGGTGGGCCAGATCCCACAGGCTTTCAGGCAAGCATCAGCAAGGCACGTGGCCTGTGGGACTAGGTCAGAACGTTTTGCTGTAAAAAATGATGACTCACACTTTGATTCACTCGTTTTGCATATTTCCATGCCAAAATTAAGCCCAATCCTGCAGACATTTATGGAGATTAGCAGCCCCAGGAAGGTTAAGAGCTCTGGTGAGGTCAACAAATTCATGTGTGGAAAGTAAACGAGGTTGTACATAACAGGACACACACGGCAGCTACTATACTGCTTGTAAAAGCAATACCAATTCATTCATGCCTCCAGCCCTGCATTCATTAGCAACTATTCAGAGTACTGAATACATTACAAAGACTAACTGACTGGAATTTTACAGCAGTGGGTCTCAAGGTTTCCCTGTAGCCAAGGCTTGTTACAGAGAACTGACACGTCCGTACACAACTGAGGAGTTCCAGCAGCACTCACCAGCTCTGGCACCTATCCATGCATCCTACACATGTGGGGGGCACTGCTTCACCAAGGCCCACCTCCCAGCCTGAGAAACCACGAGCTGAAGTAAAAGAGACCTTATTAATTACCAGATGCTAGTAAAAATCGTAGCTGATACAGGAAAAATAGAATTTGCCAAGGGAAACATCAGATTCATCAATACTTGTTTGGATTTGTGAAGTCTGTATCAAATTACTTAGGTATTTGGTATTTGGTTTTTGATTTGAGTAATGCTGCCCCCAGTCACTTCTGAAAGCTCTTGGCAGTGCATTCAATCACCTGAAAGATCTCTCTTCACTTCAAATGAAGTGCTCTTGCCCAGGTTAGAGTCTTGTCCCAAATGTGACGAGAGTCTGAGAGGGGTTTTTTTTGTCAAGTAAGGTCTATTTTCACAAAAACTACAGAAGGGGTATTGTCTTCCCAAAACCAGACTCTTGAGGTGAAATTTAAAGGGGTAATTCCAATGCTATAAACACACTGTAATAGGAATAATAGCCCATATGAATTTAATAACAGGTCTGAATCCTCACTGAACTGTACAATGTGCAAGTTGTAACCTAAAAACTTCTTTCAGACCACCTTGTGAATAGACCTAAAAGCAAGGTGGAGATTCTGCAGCTAGAGGTAGTTATCATAGCTAGTCCCATGATCTCACATGCCAGTGACATCTTATGAACTGTCAAAGAAGTAATCACAGAGATAATACCTTTTAAAAAAGTATTTTAAATTAAGTTCACTTTCAATGCTAAGGGGGAAGAAAACACATTACACATAATGTAAATAACATGTAGTATGCAAGTCTAGTGTTACAACTGAGAAAACAACTGATTACATATAAATAGTTAGAGAACTGGAGTTTCTATTACGTCTTCACATATATGCTTTTCCATCTTCACAGGATTTTTAATACACTTATGAGCACCCTCTTATACAATAGGAACTGGATTCAGGATGCATTAGCTACTTATTTAATACAACAACCAATAACAAATTTTATTTTAAAAAAAAAGAAAGTACTCAATTACTGAGCAACTGAGTGGAGTTCAGGACAGAACTACGAACAAATTGTTCTTTCCAACACAAAATATGCCAGTGCAATAATTCAGAAACATACCTGAAGGTTCTCCTTAAATTCCCTTTTCAAATTAAGTTGAAAAGAATGTGGACATTTCCATAATTTCCATCTTCTTGCCTGATTCTGGTCCTTTGCATACAGCTGTTCAAACAACCTGACTGCACCACATGCAGCTGCAGTAGTACAAGTACAGAACAGGCATGGTAGTGCACCCAAGTAAAGCCCAGCATCTACAAGTATCTGGGCCTTTTGTCTGCTGCCCTCCAAAACAGTTCTGCATAGGAAATAACCTGATAAACTGCTGTGCCTGGTAAACAGTTCTTCAGGTTTCCTTCTCCATACAGCCATACTAGTGTGCTGTAATAATTCACCTCTAGTCAATAAACCCCAGCAGGGATTGCCTCAGTAATATTTGCAGAACCACTCCCCTTCTTTCCTCCTTAAACATCAGTTGACATCATTTTTCCACCCTAAAAGAAGCAACCCTAATCTTCATAGATACAAAGTAAATCAGGAGTATTTGCAGAGTAAGATGCTGGTGGCTGCAATGACACCTGTTTGTAAATCTGCCATTCAGGTAACTGAGGAGCAGAACAGCCATGAGACAGAAGGCCAAATATGCTGTACAAAGGGAGAGCTGCATGAAGAGTGGTCAGAGCAAACGTTCATGTAGACATATTCGTTTGTAAACCTTCCATAGATTGTCTGCAAAATTGGAGGCAAGCTGCCAAAAATTGCCTTAAATGCTGGCAGGGCGTTAAGATTAAAAATCAATACAACGGAAATGGTTGGTGTTTTTCCTGTATACTGTGTGACCACATGCAATGAATAAATAAGGTATCCCCTGAATACTTCCCCCTTCAGATTAATCATGGAATCATAGAATTTTCAGCGTTGAAAGGGACCTTTAAGATCACCTAGTTCCAAGCCCCCTGCCATGGGCAGGGACACCTCCCACTAGATCAGGTTGCTCAGTCCTGTCCAGCCTGGCCTTAAAAACTTCAAGGATGGGGCTTCCACCACCTCTCTGGGCAACCTGTGCCAGTGTCTCACCACCCTCATGGTGAAGAACTTCTTCCTAACTTCCAATCTAAATCTACCCTCCTCTACTTTGAATCCATTCCCCCTAGTCCTGTCACTACCTAACATCCTAAGAAGTCCCTCACCAGATTTCTTGTAAGCCCCCTTCAGATACTGGAAGGCTACAATAAAATCTCCTTGGAGCCTTCTCCTCTCCAGACTGAATAACCCCAACTCTCTCAGTCTGTCTTCATAGGAGAGGTGCTCCAGCCCTCTGATCATCCTTCTGGCCATTCTCTGTATACATTTCAGCACATCCATATTTTTCTTGTAATAGTGGCTCCAGAACTGGATGCAGCGCTCCAGGTGGGGTCTCAGGAGAGCAGAGGGGGAGAATCACCTCCATCGAAGTAACTATTCTTAATTTAGAATGGTCGCACAAATATCTCAGTCCTACAGCCCTCCTAATTCCCCATTTATTTAAAAAAAGTAGTAGAGCAAGAAAAGATCCTTGCTGGAATATATAGTGAGACCCGTACACCTTAGGTGACTGCTGTAACTATCAGGCAATGGATTTGTAGTCACCCTGTAAATAACTAAGTAGACACTAGCTCTGGGGAAAAAAGCAGAACTTCAAGAAAACATGGAAAATTGTCCCAGAAAACTCTGTTCCCTTGTTCTCAGAGCAGTCACTTGCAAGGTGTTAAGAGCTGGATTCAAGAATTAATTTTGAGTAAGATAAATGTAGCAAGGTGCAAAAACAGGTTCCTCAAGCAAATGCTCTGATCACTGGGAAGGATGTACTGATCAGATTCCCAGCACCAGAATTTCAGACATATTTCCACATGGCACAGCAAAACAAGGTAACATTTTCAGGTCTTCTCCAGTGGCAACTCGAATGATATCAGCATGGATGGGGCTGGCACTTATCTCCTGCCCCTGCCAGCTGGACACAAGGCAGTTTCTGGTGTATAAATAAGGGGACTTCTAGTGAGTCTGTGCTTCAAATTATAACTCCTGCAAATGGTCTGCAGAATAAACATGTAGGCCAATATATGCAGTCACATAAACATATCCACAGACACCTCTGAAGTGAGACAGCAGCCAAAGGGGAACTAAACATGGCCCCTGAAAGGCAAACACAAGAGCTGGAGTTCTTTTATGGATTCAGTCTCGCAGGATATTTTTCACCCTAAGCCTCTTTGAGCCCATATGGAGGAGTGTGAAAACTGCTGTTGCAGCCTCAAAGTCTGTTCCCTCAGACCCGAGCAGAGGCCACTTGGCAACCATCAGGGAATAGCACAGAGCAAAACTGAACTGGCTGGTGGGCCATCAGCAAGGTGTGTGCTTGGTATGTCCTTGAGCAGTCTCTGCCAAGCAATCCCTTCTCACTACTTTGATAGTCAACATAGTACATATTGGAGGAATTGCACTTTGGCTGTTAGTTTCACTGGTTTTGCCCTTTTGATAGGAAAAAGAGGGTTTTCTTCCTCAGCACTGCCAAGCCAGTTACTGGGGATTGCCTTGAAAGGTTTCCCAGAGATGTTCTAAAAGGTAGGCAAGAACTGCTGAGCAAATTTTACACTCATTGGCTACTCAGTCTCTGGTGGTCAGAGTCCCCCTTGCTCTTTCACCAGCCTCTCAGTACTGTAAGCCTCATTACAGCAGTACTAACATAACATACATATACTTCACCAGATTTTTTTGAGACATAAGAGCAGTCTCACAAGGAAAAGGTGCTCCAGTTTTCTGCATGGAGGTACAGACAGTCAAAGCCACAATAATTCAGTATTCATTTCCCCTTTTTCTGCCATGTCAGCCGTGGTGAAGCCTTGCTCAAATACAGAGCATTTTTCTTGTCCACAGTTTTGCCAGAAGCATTTTTGTATTTTTCTTTAATTAAAGCACCAGAAACATCTCCACAAGTCCAAATATTATGCCTCCCTAAGGTTATCTTGATAATGCATTAAAACCTTGGCAGAACACACCTGAAGCAGGAAGAGGGCTCAAAGGAGGGCAGGAGAAAAAAAAAAAAATACAGCCCCAAACTCTCACACTCCATAACCTCCTAGGCCCAGCAGAAACTTGAAAATGTAACGTTTTATTCAGCACTCCTAAATTTATATGTTCTGAGTTAAACAAGTTTGTTGATAGAGAGCTGTCTGTCCAGACCCCAGTGAAGGTTAGTAACTTCAGCCAGGTGTAAGGAACAGAACAGTTTGAGATGCTCCTTGTTGATTATTTCTCAGGAAGACCACATGATCGAGTTTGCACGGGATAGAGCATTCCAGTATCCCACAGGTAACATGAAAGACAGCACTGGGAGCACTGCTTAAGAAGCATGGGATTTGACCCCAACTACAACATCATGGCATCAGAAGTGGCTGCCAATTAAAGGATTACAATATAGCCAACGATAATCCGATGAGCTCAGCTGCAGATGCACACAGACTGCTCAGAGCCAGCAGCTGAGGAACCTTTGATGCAGGGTGTGCATGAGTCTGCTGCTGCCAGGCTCTGCCACAGCACCCCTCAAGAAGAGGAGCCCCTAGGAGGTGGGGACCTGCTACCTGCACCGAGCTCCCTCATCTCTTCTGCCCAGGGGACCTTCTCCCACTCTGCAGGTGATTTCAGTGCAAGTGTATCTGAGGAGATCAAAGCAAAAGCTGTTTTCTGTCACGACATTAAGAATCTCACTCATTTTATGCACTGTTAAAATTGGGAGGGCACAAATACATGAACACGGCCTTTAAAAAAAGGCACAGGATGCACACAACCTTATTGTATTAGATCTTAACCTGCAGTCCTCTGTTGGGCAGCAAAGACAGCATAGTTGACAAGTTCTTTAACTGAAAACAAGTTCTTAACTTAAACCAAATTCTTAAATATAGCAGTTATCCCTTTGCCACACAAAGCAAAAGCTAACTTTTCATTACACAGCTGGTTCTCCACAGAGCTGAAACTACTTAGGCTAACAGTGTAGAGACCCCAATTTGCCACATGCAGAATGAAAAAAAAGTTTATATACTTTCATTTCTGCTGCTCATCACATGACTGATTTGCAAGAGGAAAGTAATGCTCTGCCATCTAAACAGAGCAACCTTTGTGTGTTAACTATCCTATAATACAAGAACTTTCTTCTTTTTCCTAGAGCTTTTGAATGTCCACATAAATATTGTCAAAGACTAACTTTATACCTATCAACTTCGTTGCAGCATGTTTTGGTTCAGAGGTTTGTATTGCAGTGTGTGGAGTCAGCAAGAACAATGACTAAGGGGCACTGAGCAGCTGTCTGACACAGTGCCCTGGACTACCAGGAATAAAAAACTTCAAGGAAACGGACTGTCTGGATGATCCCATTCAGTCTGCTGTCACTACAGGCAATCCTATCTTATAATCATTCCTGAAAGATTATTTAGTGGACAATTGGCATCTCAAAACAAACACAAACAAACAAACAAAACAAAACAAAACAAAAAACCCCCACAAAACAAACAACAAAACCCCAACAAACCCAAAATAATCAAACAAACAAAAACAACAACCAACTAATGACAACTGGTAAAATGTTGTGGGGCTTTTTTCAGCAGAAAAAGCAGGATAATAGATCTTCTTGTTTTATAATATATTAAAAAAGTAATTAAGTGACTTTCAATCACAATTCTTTCAGTTTCTCTATTACCTTCTAAAGTGGAGCTTAATTGTTGAGGTAAAAATTTTCACTTCAGATGCCTTTCATCTTGGTACTGAATGAACACTTCTTTTATGTTGCCTCTGACCTAACACTTTAAAAAAAAAAAAAAAAAAAGAAAGGCAGGCCGTTGCAAGAACAGAGCTATACAAGAGCTAACACTGAATCTTACTAGACTTCTGTTGTACTCTGTACTTTGTAAACATGAGCAGATTCCTCTGATTTTCAGGAAGCAGATACTCTGAACCGGCTAGAACAGTAGAGACTGGTTTCTTTTACCATATGAAAGAATGTTCACTGGAAAGTGAAAGGGGATCAGCACATCTCCTTATTTAGTTTAACAGACAGACCGAGAAAATCCACACTTGTATGCTACTCCACTTCTGACACCTTGTAAGAAATAAGTGAAAGCAGCATCTTGACGAGTCCTGACACAAGACAGTACCAACAAACTGCTAGCAGATCCTACATGTGGAGTAGTTCAGTGAGTAAGCACTGAGTCAGTCAAGGTTTGAGAGCCCATTTACATGAATCTGCAGTACTCAGTTACCTTTCCCACAGCAGCTCATTATGCAAAGGGTTACAACCATTACTTCCTGGAAGTCAGCACCCAGTAAACCAGCTGCATTTGCTTTTTCTTCCCAAGATAGTTAACAAGAAACACTATACCATAAGTGTTTAAATTACAATTATTTGCTATTGCGAAACAGAAGTTACAAAAAATGTATTTCTAGTGTGTTTTGAGAATGCTTTGGTTAATATGCTAATACAGCTCTCTTGCCTGCTTGTCAGCACTTCTGCATCTGTAATGGAAAGTCTCAGAAGGTTGCAACTGAAACTCAAACAGGTTTTATTAGTCAATAATAGATAACAAAACAGAGTTAACATGGATATCCTAACTTATTAATTCACGATCACACTTCTAAGCAAGTTCTACTGAAATGTTTTCTATAGGAATTACAGACTAAGAGAAGATTTTTTTCCCCTCTCATCCCTCTGCAATTAAAAGCAACTGCCCCAGATGCTACGATCGAGGTAAATGCAGATCAAGTACCCCCACATCTTCAAGGACTTCATTAAAATCAGATCAACTGCTCTGTCTTGCATTGGACAGAGTCAGAAGTTAATGACACGTCATCCTTAACTCATTTCACACATAGTATTACTACAGAGTCAAATCATAAAGCATGCACTTTCGGCATGGCATTTTCTGGAGCATTCATTGGTTTTGCCAGTGTTTGTTTCCTAGAGACTTTTCAGACATAGAAGCCTAGGCTCTTTGCTCACTCAAATGTTTCCAGTGAGACTATGAAGAACACTTTCTCTTCCTACCTGCAACACCTACCTGAGTAACATTGACCTAGAGCTAGGATTATGTTACTGTGCCAACCATGAACTAAAACAAGCATTTTCTGCTTCTAAAGAAGACAAACCATTTGTTACAATGTTTGCACTCATTGACTAGCAGAGAGTAATACAGCCATGAACATGCTTGTATATAATGCAAGCCAGTTCCTGGAAACAGAACGTTGGTTTTGCTTGGGGTTATTTCCAAAACATTCTTCATTTTCCACAAAGAGACTGCATGTCGATCTCAGGATCTATTAAATGGTCACCTCCAGGTAAAATCAAGGTCTCCATCAGCTTGTATGATGCAAGACTGAATGCTGCATCTTGCAATTCATACAGGTATATGCCTGAGAAAGTGACCTGAAAAGAGGAGAGGGAAGAGGCTACTGAAGAGACTTTTACTCGTTCAGTCAATAAGCTGTAGTGAACAGAAAATGGCTTAAGAATACCAGTGTTCTCCCTAGACAAGATGGATTAGTAGGCAGAGCATAGGGAAAATGCAATATGTCACCTTTAGCCTACCAGGTGGCTGTAACCAACTTGTGACACACTTCTGTGTCTGCCAGAAGTTAACTTCCATAAGCTGCAGAAAAGGGTAGATTCCTGAGGAAGTGGTGCCTCAGGCTTACATTACAACAGATCAAAGTCAATTGTTTGTCTTAGAGCACTCCCACAGGACCAAGCCACCACACAAACTGACCCAACAGCCTGCAGTTGTTTAAGTCTTAGAAACAAAGGAAAAACAGCAGTGATAACCAGCTCCTTTGGTTTTGGTGCCAGATAGGGTCTTGGTAATGTAAAACACATGTGGCTAGCAGTCTTCCTGTGCAAACAGCTCTGAGTCTTAGCCAGGAGGTTCCATGCTTTCAGCAATGTCCATCTGTGTTTCATCCCAAGTATCTGCCACTACACAGCCTGCCAGCCTCACCCTCTTTATGGCACACAAACAGTGATGCCCATTGTTGCACCTTCAACCACTGCCTCCAGTTTTCAGCTGTTGCTCTTCCTCTGTACACATACACACATAGTGGGAGGTGTCCTTGCCATTGGCAGCAGGGCTGGAATTGCATGATCTTCCACGTCCCTTCCAACCCAAACCATTCTATAACATACACACAAACGTTGCCTCACAATCTCTTGAACCTCAGGGTATTCAGTGGCTGAGAGACAAGGACCAGGGAAAGAAGAGACATGAAGTAACTTGAGGCAGAAGGGGCCATTGATGAACAGCACAGAAGGAGGTCAGGCAGCCTTGCCTCAGAGGTGGCCAGCACTGATCCCATCAGACCAGACAGCTCAGAGCAGAGAGCACAGCAGGGTCCCTGGAAGGTGGGGTAAGAAACTGGTAAGGTGCAAATGCTGTCCTGAGACTCCAACCTGCAGGAAGCAGAGGGGGTCAGGGCGCAAGGAGCCCCAGTACATGTTTACAGTAATCACCAGCACACAAAAACAAAACCCCCACTCCAAAGCCTATTTTGCTCTGTGAAAGCTGAGTAGTAAGAGTAGATTAGACTCTAATAGGGATTAATACAAGTTAAGTTAGCACTCATTTCCACTAGGAAGACTAGAAAGGTTAGAGGTGAGATAGCATGACAGCTAGATGTAACAGGGGCTTGAAAAAATGGCAAAGGTGAGAAGAAGCACCATTGACACCTGCCTGGCTCCATTTGTGCTCTTCTCCACGTCCAACCCTGTCCAAAACAGAGATCAGACATGCTGCACTGCCAAGACATGGTCAGTGATTTCTAATAGGCTGTGTAATGGTCAGCAGGGAATTTGTTATCCAGTCTCAAAAGCACTGACCCACTTTTTTTTCCAGAGCTACCATCCATCACCTCTGACTGACAAGGAGACCAGTTTCCACAAAAGGCAAAATCTAACCCAAGTGAACTTTAAGGCAGAAAATGAGATATAATTCACCTCCTGTTCTGCCTTACCACAGCCATTTCAGAGCTATAAGTTTAATTTTATTAGCAACTAGGACTTCAGTTCATAAAAAAAGTGACCAATAAAAGATAACAGCAGGAAATTAAATGAACCCTAACATGATTTAGAGCCTCGCTCTGCAAGCACAAAAATGCACAGAAATTATGTTTGGAAAGGAAAAAAAGCCCCAAAGAACTGATCATAAAAGAATCCAAACTGCTTCAAAGTCAGAGGCAAATTAATCTTTCTTAGAGATTAAAAAAAATATATGTGCAGGTACACACAAAACATACACTTTAAGTATGCAATTTGATTGCTGTATTGACAGAAAGAAACACTGGTCAGACAGCCTGTTTATTGCTTGCCCTTTCATACGTGCTGTAACCACTTGGACTTTATTCACCTTTAAATTAAAGTAAAAGATTAAAGGTAATTTTGCTGTGGTGCTGAGACACACCAGCTGCAGTGTGAGGTCAAACTCAAAAATAATTGTTCAGTTTATGACTGAACTATCTAAACCTTTAGATATCCCTTCAGCTGCATATCCAAATACAAACTCATTAAAATTTATCTGGACAACTGAAGTTTGTACTCTGAAGGGAAGTATCAGAGAGCAGGAAGAATGCAGTGGGGGAAAAAGTAAGGAATCCTCCATTAGCTTATCTCTTGAAGAACGTCTAGATCCAGTTGAAAAGTAGTATGGGGAACAATATCCTTTCTGTATAAGACAACACTCATTGTGGTCAAGTTCTTTGATGAGAAAGACGTCTACTGAACCAAACTGGATAAAATAACATTGGAAACTGGCATTGCTTCACCAGAGTTTTTCAGAATAAAACTTGAGAATTCTGGCATCATTCAAGGCACCAAATGTTTCATGATAAAGATTTTAAAAAAAAAATAAATTCTTAGATAATTCTACTGTTATGTCTACTACTCTAATGTCAGCCCAATTTGTACTTCAGAACTCAGCTTCTCCTCAGAAAGGCTTCTGTAGTTTTAATTAGAGGTTGGTTTTATCTGAAGTAAGTTGAAATTCAATTTCACAAATTAGAATTTCCATCTTCCATAAAAAATAATTAGGCATTGTAATACAGAGCACCAACAAATTGTTCATGGTGGACACCAGGAGTATTTGGTTCTGAAAAAGTCCAGGCAAATATTAGCCTTACAGAAATGTCTGTTCCCACAAAGCCTCTTTGAGGCTCCACCCAGTCACTTCCAGCTGGAAAACAAAGGTGGAAGAAGGAAGCATCTAAGAAGCTCCTCCATCAGCCCTTTTCAGTTGGAGATGTGGTTGCATAGGAAGGCCAAGAGACTGTAAGATCCTCAACAGTTCAAACCATACAGAGGACATCACTGAACAGGGAGGCCCAGATAATTGGTCAGCACAATGTTTAACTACTTACCACATTTCTCTCGTGCATGGAAAGCCAACTACATGTCTTAAAAAGGTAATCGTGCCAGTGTAATGCTTGAATCATCTGAAAGCTATTGAGCAGCATCCCCAGTTCTCTGCTGCTACTACACATTTCTTCTCAGGCACTCCAGATATCATTAGCTCACCTTTCATCATACCCGAGATACCCACATGGTTACTAGAAGATGCTCAAGTATTTCTTTGCTACTGAGATTGCTCAGTAACTTTACCAATAGACACTACTTTACATTATCAGCAGTACCAAGGAGCAGCTGGTCCTCAGAACACAAAAGGTAGGGTAATAATAGGATACTGTAGCCAACTGAGCTTTGTGTTAAGGAATGCTGTGGATAAATCTAAGCAGGGTCATGCATTAGAAAGTTGATACTCAGCTCCCAACTATACCACTGGTCTGTTGCTTATTTAAAGAGGATTTCCCCCACTGTCTATCTCCAGATATATTCCCCATCCCAGCTGCAAGGTTGGTAGGGCCTATGAAATTATCACGTTCTTCAGAAAAAAAGACAACCTATACAACTGATAGCCTGGATGATCAGGGATATTTTAGGAAACAATTTTACTCCGTAATCCAATATTGTCTGCAGAAAGCCTACAAGGCACAGTGCCCAAGCCATTTTAACAACAGCAAAAATTGTTCATCAAAATATTCTCAAATAAACAAGCTCTTGACGCCTTTCCTAAAGCTTTTGATTCAGAAAGTGAAACATTGCGGAGAGGTAGGTGCTTCAGCAAAATTATTAAGTAACAAGATCATATTGGAACTGAAGCACAGCAAGATAGCTCACTGCCAATGATTTAAGAGTTACAGAACCAAGGAATACTTCCCACACGCCTTTATGTCTACAAATTAAGGTACCCATGTCATAAGAATACCCTTACACCCCCCAAAACAATGGATATAAGTATCCATCGAGATAACTCTAACTTCACTATTAAGAGATCCTTAAGAAACAGTCCTTTGTGTTCCATATGATGTGCAGAGAAGTGAGCACAATTCTCTTACTGCAACAGTTGGAATAGTTTTTGGCAGAAGCTAACCTGAAGAACATGGATGTTGCAAAAAATTGTGCAATAAGATGTTCTGCCCAACAAGCCAGAAGTACCCTGTCCACCTCAGCTTGATAAACAGGTAACATTTGCAGCCTTTCTACTGTTCCTGTATGACCTCTGCTAAAGTAACAGCCAGCCTACTCATATTGCTAAAAGATGTCAGTTTACACCACGCAGGAACCAGACAGAACAATTAACATCTGTTACTGCTTCCTATTTGAGCCATTAAGAGCAGAAAAGCTATGTGAAGAATGGCACTGTTAAATCCTCATCTCCAGATATGGCACCATATATACAGCATACAGGTCATGTATATCAGAGGCCCATCCTCCTTCAGTATCAATACGCAGGCATCTTACAACAGGATTTACAAATGCACACATCAGTGGTATGGTTTCTGAATCATTAAAACTGGTGTTCAGCATGATGAGTTCAGTGCAATCTCAGAAAAAAAAGGTAAGGGAAAATAAATAAATAAGTAAGTAAATAAATATTTATACACACTCCTTCACAAGCATCTCACCGGAGGACTTCAAATGGCCAGTTTGCTGCCAAATTGTCCAGATCCTACAGGCAACTAAACGTATCAACAGGCAGAAATCAGCCACTGCAAAGACCTGAAATCATAAGCAGCAAAAGCTTTTTGGCCACACCCTTTCTCCTACCCTAATGCATTAAATTTCAGGTAGCACATAGGAACCTGCATCTCCTGCAGTTATATTCACTTCGTGGATATATTCACCTTGTGGACTACTTAGGACTGATTCCTTAGCCCTCGACCCCCCCAACATGAAAAAGATTTTCAAGGTATCATGCAATGGTATCATTACTGTGTTACAGTATCACTGAGTTAGCACCCAGCAGAATTGCGTCTTGATACAGACAGTTCTTGCCACTTAAATAGGAACAGTAGTGATGCTAGTGAAAAGGAAATGAAGCTCTGGCCATAATTTCTAGCCCAGCATACTTTCTCAAACAGCTGCTAATCAACAATTCAGGCGAGGCATTCGGGACCAGACACACCACAAAGGAGGAGAAGCAAGAGCAAGTCAAAATTCCTCAGCTATGTGTACAAATGCCATCTCCCTCTGCAGTTATAACGGGGGACCATGACACCAAGGAGCTGGGTTGTTAGAGATGCTTGCTACCTTAATCTTTGCTGTTTAAGTAATGATCTGGTACATGTAGTTGAAGGGCACAGTAATTCTTCATTATCCAAAAGAAAAGAATGGCTTATATAGCAACTGGACGCAGTTAATAAAGGGTGAGCCTGTAACAATTGTGTTATAAGGAGGCAAAGAACAGCTTGCACACTCTGCAAAGGGCTTAAGATCTTGAACATTTTTTCTGCTCAGTGATCAAGACAAGTCTCCACTATCTCCACGGAGAAGCAGAACACCAATCCTCCAAGGGCTCCGCTGGCAGTGAATCTACCAGCTATATGAGCTGTCTCAGCCCTGCCCATTTCAAACCAACACCAGAAGCACGGCCTACCTGCCAGCTCAGGGAAGACCCCTTGCTGCCCACCTCTCGGAAAGATCTTTTATTTTATACCAAAATCCCTTCCTGGACCCAAAGTGACTTTCATTGGTGACATCTATTTTTCACAGAAAGTTAAGCTTAGGAGGGGAAAACTCAAAGCCTGCCTTTCCTTTTAAGAGGAAAAAGAACAATGAAACCCCAAAAGTTTTCTTGAAAAATTGATTTTGCAAGGTCAAGGAAGAGGAAAAAAATACTGTGCCTTTGCTGAAAGTCAACAAATCTTTGAAAAGCTGAGGAATGGTCTCTCCCACTCCGCTTCAGACACCTCGGGTTGAAAGTCCCTACTCTTGTTTTTAGGGGGCAGGAGGGCTCTGGAAGCCCACCACTGTGCATGGGGCCACAACATCACGGGCTGTGGCCAGCATCAAGGAGGGTCCCTACATAAAGGGCACAAGCACATCATTTAAATGAAGATAACCCAGGCATCACGTAGCTTTTTTAACACTGCATTTCAAGTTCGCATTCATCCTCAAAGCTCGGATGTATTGCAATTTGTGTATTGAGCGATAGATTCCCTGACAGCACCCTGAAGAAAAGGATAGTGTGCCGAGAGACCCACACTTCACTGCCCATGCCGCTACTTTCCCATCCTCTGCTCCACCCAAGACGCTGGCAGAGGGGAAAAAACCCGAGTCTCGAAGTGCTGGTGGCTCAAGGCTCAGCGCTGTCCTTGGCACAATAGTTGGATGAAATACAGCCGGGCGATGCGAGGCTGAAATACTTCCTGGGGTGGCTGAAAGGGTTCATTCAATAGTCAAGGGTAATTCTTTATTAGCCGTCTCCCAACACAGCCCAACACAGAAACTACAACCCTGAGGGGAGGGTGGGGGACACCAGCCATGTGCCTTAGGAAAGCGGCATGGCTCACTATTGTCTCTCACTTCAGTTTAACTGCCAAGCCTATTTTTTCATTTCCACACCCCACAGTGTTACAGAAGTCGGTGAGGAAAAGGAAGGTGCTCCGACGGGGCCGGGCAGCAGACGACCGCCGCAGCTGCCGCCCTGCCCTGCCCCGGCCCCGGTCCCTGCCCCCGCCGGCCCCTCGCACAAACCGGCGCCG